>OZ024716.1:4757798-4778133 GCA_964016945.1 Microplitis deprimator | reverse complement strand
CTTCATCAACAAGATGATCAGCATGCGCAGCAGGCCAAGTTTCGTTGCCTAAGTAGACGGAGGGATCCGAGAATTACAGCCTTTTGCATCGTCGATGCCAAAAACTCAACTTGCGATGAGCAAGTTGGGATTTTAGCCAATGCAGATACAAAATTCTGTTTCATCCCTCCTAGGACGCCAACAATGAGTACGACAAGCTTGACACGGTAGCCTGGGTAAAGTTTGCCAATTTCAAACAGGAGATCCTGATATATTTCGTGTTTGTGCTCTTCTTTAACCGTGATGTTATATTCAGCTGGAGCTGAAAACTCAATAACATAAATGTTACGAGCGGTTTTATCGAAGAGCACAATATCAGGTTTATTGTGATCTATTTTCCGCGTTGTTGCGAATGGCACGTTCTAATAAATACGGCAACGGTCATTCTCAACAACTTGCGGAATGTCTCCTGGCAAATAAGGCAGCACTGGTGTTTTATCGATACCGTGCGTGTGTCTAAGGTGGTAATAAAGTACTCGCAGAGCAGCATTGTGACGCTGAACGTATGCACTTCTTGCCAGCACAGGACATGCTGACAAGAGATGCATAAGCGTTTCAGGATATTGCTTACACACCCTACACAGTGTGTCGGGTAGCTGCATCTGGAGCACTTTTGCACGGTATTCGAGAGTGTTAATTACACCATCTTGGCAGGCAAAAATATACCCTTCAGTCTCGGACATCAGGCCAGCTGACTTAAGGAAGGAAAACGTCAGCTGCTCGGACAAGCCATTTCACGCACGTGTTTAAAGAACACGCTGTGCATTGACTTGTCCATGTGTGTACTGAGCAGTTTTTGTTGCTCAGCGTTGCTGATGACCCTCTTGAATTCCTTCTTAGGAAGGTCAATAAGAGGATTTACTCTTCCGAGACCACGGGATTTTGCCGGGTACTTTGCTGCCTTATATAAGAACGCTCCCTTATGCCTATTCTCATGACTACGAACAATTTGCATATTTTCATCTGCTGTGAAATTAACAACTTCATATGTTAAACCCAAAACCAAACGATCGTGTAGGCACTCTAAGCTCTGTAGACCTCTCCCTCCGATGTGCCGGGAAAGGTACAATCTGGTGACTGAAGACTTAGGGTGCATGCTCCGATTCATATTTATGACTTTGCGTGTCTTGATTTCGAGGTCTTTAAGCTCTTTTCGGGTCCATTTGAGGACACCGAAAGAGTAAAGAAGTACCGGGACAGCAAGCATGTTTGTTGCGGAGACTTTCTTCTTTCCGAAAAGTTCTGATGACCAGATTTTCCGGAGTCTCCGCACATACTCGCTGCAGAGAGTCGTTTTGATTTTAGGAAGGTCCTGCGTAGGACTTTCTTCAATACCTAGATATTTGTACGACTCTCCGGCGTCAAGATGGTCAATGACGCTCCCATCTACCAACTCGATATCTTCACGCACATCAGAGCAACCCAAATGCCATGCCGACATCCCGTGTATACTCCCCTAAAATTGACCATAATGAACCTGATATTGTGCTCTTCAATAAAACCACTCGTGATATTTATGTCATCGAGTACTTAGCACCAGCTGAGTATAACATCACGGTCATAGAAGAGCACAAACACCAGATATATCAGGATCTCCTGTTCGAAATTGGCAAACTTTACCCAGGCTATCGTGTCAAACTTGTCGTCCTCATCGTCGGTGTCCTAAGAGGGATGAAGCAGACTTTTGTGTCTGCACTGGCTAGAATACTAACTTGTTCATCGAAAGTTGAGTTTCTAGCATAGCGGATGCAGAAGGCTGTCATTTTCGGATCCCGCCGTCTCCTAAGGCTACGAAACTTGGCCTGCTGCGCATGTTGATCATCTTGTTGATGATGCATTGCAGCAGTATTGGTTTGGCGCTCAAGTGAGGCTCTCGGTAGAGTCGGACTACTAGGGATAACCCCTTAAGCATTTAACTTAAAAGAAAATAATTATAATAGCATAAATCCTCGTCAATAACGTCAGCCGTTTTTGAGCTTCATTGTCGACCTTTTTCGGTCATTTTTAGGCCCAACGAGTTTCGGCCTCTCGTTCACTACCTGGGCCTTTTTTCGGTCAATTTTCGGCCGAGAAAAAAAATTGTTTTTTTTTCAGTTTGAAATATTTTCACCCGGGTCTGATCAGGTCTGAAGACTCATGCCTGTTTATGTCTGATCAGATCTGATAATTTTCTCCCGGGGATGTCTGAATGTATGGGTGTGTGTGTGTTAACTAGCTATAACTTTTCAACTAATTAACCGATCGGAACGTTCCTTACGGAATTAAGAGCTTGTTGGTCATCAACTTTCCTAAAAATTCATCTTCGAGCTCGAAAATACTTTCGTGTCATTGTTTTCGGAAAAAAAACGTTTTTTACCATTGTTTCTCTAATGATATCTCTCAAACGAATTGACTAATTAAGACGGTTGAGGTGGCAATCGACGCATTTTATTGAGTTCTAAAGCTGACCAGACTTTGGAATTGATTTATCTGGTCGTTTTTGAGAAATTTCAAAAAAACTAAAAAAAAAATAAATCTGGGCATCGGTTGGCCCTGCGGACCGGCCCTGGAACTTCCCGCTGTAAGAGCTCGAAAACATTAGCATAAATACATTCGAGCACGAAAATATCTTTGGTTCCCTTATTTTATGAGCTTTTCAAGCTCAAAAAGGTAACGTTTTATATTAAAATTGAAAAATTTAGAATCCAAAATAATTCATAAATGACCGTTTTTTTACATATTTATTCACAATTATGTTCAATAATTAGCTTAAAAATAAATTTACGTGATACGTTGTATCTATATCGTGTAAGTAAATCGTGGTACGAGCGAACGTGATGTTTTATAAGCAGTCACTTCCAATGACCTACATGAAAATGAACATATTAGTTTTGAGTTATGTTGTTCAGTAATTATGATGTTATTCAATGAAAAAAGCAGATAAAGTTTTACATTAATTATTCCGTCAACGATCTCTCGAACGAAATATCTGATTGGGACGTTCTTGGCAGCAATTGAATGCTTCCATCGAGTTCTAGAGCTGAGTAGATTTTGGAATTAATCGATTCGATAGTTTCCGGAATATTCACGAAAAACTAAAAAAAACGTTTTTTTTTTCATTCTTTCGTCGACAATATCTCTCGAACGGATTGTCCGATTGAGACGTTTGAGGTGGCTAACGGCGCGTTTTATTGAGTTCTAGAGCTGATAAAATTTTGTGAATGATTGGTTTAGTCATTATGACGATATTCGCAAAAAACCGTTTTCGATTATTTCTTTCGTCGACGATATCTTACGAACAGATAATCCGATTGAGACGTTTTTGGCGGCAATCGAAAGCTTTTATTGAGTTCTAGACACATACACACACGCACACACACAGACACACACACACGGACACGGACACAGACACTCACACATACATACACCCACAGACATCGCTCTGAAAATGTCTGAATAGCATCCTCGCACCTTCAAACGTCAGCATATGATGAAAACCCGACTTTTGAAAATCGGGGTGAAACCAATTACTTCCTAAATTTATGAAAATCGTCGATTTCCTTAGCGGGAAGTTAAAAAAATTTTTTTTTGAATTTTTTTAACAATGATTTATCTTTATTGGATGAACCGATTTTGATGGTTGAGGTGGCATTCGACGTGGCTTATAAAGTTTTAGAGCCGACTAGATTTCAGAATCAATTCATTGAGCACATTACAATTTATCCAAAAAAACATTTTTGAAAAAATTTACATCCATACGTATGTACGTACATACACACATACATTCACTTGGGCATCATCTTGGAATTAGTCAGAATAGCTTCCTAGAACCTCAAAACGTCAAGATCTAACAAAAATTTGATTTTCGAAAATTGGACCGAAACCAATAACTTGCCGAATTTTTGATAATTTTCAATTTTCTTAGCGGGAAGTTATAAAGGTTATCTTGTCAAAAAAATATTTTGGAAGACAAACGTTTTCAGGACCCAAGTCAAGATTTTCTTGAGCCAAGAGAATTCGTCTTGATCAGAGAAGATTTTTTTTGATCTTAGAAAACTGATGTTTTCAAAACAAGTTTTATGAATCAAGAATATTTACTTTCAGTAAAAAATTTTTTTTCTGGATATGATCTTATATGAAAATTGGCCATGTCTGATCATATATGATTGAATATGATCATTGATTATATATGATATACATATAGATCTGAAAAAAATTATTTAAATTAAAGAATAATATTTTGATTTTACTGTTCATTAACATTCCCTCATTTATTTACATAGAGCTTTTTTCACTAATTATCAATATTTCAACCGATGAAAAAGTATTCGGTATTTCTTAGGATTCGAGCCTGGATCCTTCTGCGTATAGTAGAAGCTTGTGACAGTGCCAAACCATGGACTTAATAATCGGGACTATTTAATAGGTTTTATGTATTGATCTTAGAAATCTCAATAATCATTACGTTCATATTGATATTTTAGAAGTTTAAATTTTCTAATGAAGAATCAAAAGTTTTTTCATTTTTGGCAAATTAAAGAAATAACAAAATGTAAACTTGAGGTTTCATTTTTTTAACTTCTCGCTAAGAAAATTGAAAATTTTCAAAAACAAAGGAAGTTATTAGTTTCGGCCCGATTTCCGAAAACCGAGCTTTCTACAGATCTCGAAGTTTCGAAGTCCTAGGAAACTATTCTGTCCAATTTCAGGATGATGTAACAAATTAATTTTTTTTTTTTCGACATTCTCAAAAATTATCAAGGTTATAGAACAAAAAAAATTGTCAGAAAATTTTAAGGTAAATGCGAAAAATTTAAGAATTGAAATTGAAAAATTGAAAAAATTATCAGAATGGTAAGTTGAATCACGAAAATTGAAGTTAAAGAGAAATTAATTATCTATGAAAAAGTATTCTGTGTTTTTTACTATAGGATTAATAATTAATACAAAATTAAATTGAATAATTCGAGTTGAAATTTCAATTATGATAGATCTAAGTGTCATACTTGAAATCAGTCCTATACACTGTCAATAAAACAAAATTGAATATAAACACATGAATTGAGATATTTAGATTTTATAAGTGTTACATAGCATTAATATAAATTCAATCAGTTTCATAAATTTACTAATGAATACGGTAGTTTGATTTCTAAGGAATCTATTGAAAGTAGGAGAACCAATGCAATAACGAAAGTTCATTTAATAAGTGGTAAAATAAGAAATTTCATTGGTCTAGACACATATATAGGCATGAAAATTTAAGCTTGTTTGAAGAGCTTTTGGTTGCATTTTATAGAAAGTCGATAAGTTATAACATTCAAAAAATATCGAAGAAAGAATATGTAAAAATCTGAATTTTTGACATTTTGAAAATTTTGGAATGCTATAACTTCTAAACTAATCGACCGATTGAGCTTATTTTCCAACTAGAGCAAGGTAGTCATCCACAGAATACGTATACCGAGTTTCAAAGTAATCGGTATATAATTGTGGTGGTAATCAAAGTGACAACCTGCATAAAATTAGTTTTTATAATATTTTGTAAATTTTTAAGACCATTTATCTATTAGAAAAAGTGGTCATACCAATGAGCTGCATAGTAAAATTTAAAGGCAATCAAGCGAGCTTTCAGATAGAATAAACAAAAATAAGCTATCTCTTTCCGTTTAAAAGTTACATCCAGTTAAATAAGTGAACAATTTTTTTTTTTAATTTTACAAAGTTTCAATTAACCATAACTGCTAAACTTATTGGCCGATTTGGCTCATCTTCGAACTCATGCAAGATAATCGTCCATAGAATAAGTATACTAAGTTTCATTAAGATCGATGTAGAATTGTGGACGCTATCGTTGGAGAATGGCGCGTTATATTGCATGTATAAATACATATATAAACTTCTGAACCAAATGTATTTCCTGACTCAGCTCGTCGAGCTGAGTTTAGAGGTAGCAAAATTTTTCGAAAATTTCATCATGAGGACAAACACAATAGTTAAATTTTTATGGAATCTACAAAAATTTGTATGTCCCTTCATATATGTCTATACCTGACCATATCTAATCTTACATGAGTCAAACATAGTGTAACAAACATTTGTTTCTTCATATATGTTCATATCTGACCATATATAATCTTGAATGATCGGTACAACAGTAAAAAAGTTTTTATTTATTTTCATACATGCTCAAACATAACTGTGTATATGATTTTTTATAAATTGTACATCACCAAAACAAAGTTTTATTCTTTATTATGTATAAGTCATATATAAATCATATATATAATCATATATGGTCATATATAAATCATACATAATCATGTATGATCATATCTAACCCTGATTTAAAAAAATGATTTAATCCATGCTAATATATATTTAGGGTATAGGCACTTGCATCAAACAAGATAATGCTTGTTCGATTACGTGCGAGGATACTCAGACTAGAAATGTCCTGTCTTAATGTTCTTGAAATAATTGTGGCTGAACGATGAATCTGTTTTGTGTTTTTTATTACGAAAACGTACATACAGCTCGAAAGCTGAAGGTTCAGTAAGTATATCGATCTTACAAAATTCTAACAAGTAGTTGCCAGGTATATTTTTACAAAAGTGGAGATCACTTAGGTAATGGGTTATTATGTTTGGTGGGAGTACTTAGGATACTAGAGTCTTGAATCATCAAGTCCTTAACAGGAGTGTAGGACATTAGAAGAGTGTCTCTAATATTTAAACTTTTAGATTTCAGAATTCCAAAAAGGTATTTGAACTTTAAATTAGGCTCAAATAAAGTTGAAAAGGTAGTTAAATATTGTCTATGATTAATTGTCGAAATATTTAAGTGAAATTAGACAATTAAGAGATTAGATCCTTCTTAAAGACCTGATTCGTAAACCGTCTTAAGTTAATATTCTTTGAGCGATAAATGTTTGTACTTAAGTGGAACTAAATATCGGTGAAAATGTGTTTGAGTATTTCCGAGATATCTTTTTTAACAAAGAATGTCCAATGCTTCAATTTATGAATTTATAAATAAATTAGACTCTCAACAGTGTATATCTATATTAGACTGGGTCGAAAAAATCGACTTGTTTTAACTTCCCGCTAAGAAAATCAACGATTTTCAAAAAACTCGGGAAGTTATTGGTTTCACCCCGATTTTCAAAAGTCGGGTTTTCATCATATGTTGACGTTTGAAGGTGCAAGGATGCTATTCAGACATTTTCAGAGCGATGTCTGTGGGTGTATGTATGTGTGAGTGTGTGTGTGTGTGTGTGTGTGGGTGGGTGTAAACCTCTCATATCTTTTTAATGAATAAACCGATTTAGGTGGTTGTTGCGGCATTTGAAAGATTCTTTCTGAACTTAGATTTCCAGAAAATTTTAGATCATTTAGTCAAATAGACTCTGAGATATTTAAGAAATACGAAAAAAAAAAAATTTTTTTTTTCGTTTTTTTTGGATATTTGGAAAACTGTCAAATCGATCAATTTCAAAATCTAATCAGCTCTAGACCTCAATAAAACGCGCCGATTACCACCTCAAACGTCCCAATCAGATAATCCGTTCGAAAGATATCGTCGACGATAGAAATAGTAGAAAACGATTTTTTGCGAATATCTCCGAAATGACTGAACCAATCATTCACAAAATTCTATCAGCTCTAGACCTCAATAAAACGCGCCAATTACCACCTCAAACGTCCCAATCAGATAATCTGTTTAAGAGATATCGTCAACGGAATAATAAATGTAAAATCTATATCTGCTTTTTTCATTGAATAACATCATAATCACTGAACAGCATTACGCAAAACTAATATGTTCTTCTTCATGTAAGTCATTGGAAGTGACTGCTTAAAAATCGTCATGATCGCTTCTATCACGATATACTCACACGATATAGTTACAACGCATCACGGAAATACTTATTTTTAAGCAAATTATTGAGCATAATTGTTAATAAATAAATATAGAAAAAACGCTTATACATTAATTATTTTAAATTCTAAATTTTCAAACTTTAACGTAAAACGTAACCCTTTTGAGCTCGAAAATCTCATAAGGAAAGAAAAAAAGGTATTTTCGAGCTCTAAGAGCTCGAAACCAGCGGGAAGTTTTGGGGCTGGCCCGCAGGTTCAACCGATGCCCGGTTTTTTTTTTTTTTTTCGATACTATGAAAATATTATTCCTGATGACAAAAAAAAAATTATTGTGCAAGTTTGAGCCCTTATATTGATATTAAGAGGTGTATCGTTACGACTATTAGTTTTTTGACAGACATTTTATTTTTTACCCAAAACGGGTAAATGATCTTCCTGGAAAATTTGAGCAATGTAGATTCTTGGAGGAAATTGAATTCTTAGAATATTTATCTTGACTAAAAAATATTTTAATATTTCTAGTAGTTACAAAAATCCAAAATAGAAACAAAAAATTTAAAAAACAAATCAATGTTTAAAGCATGGTTACACGAAAACGGCTTGTTTTACGTCAATTTACTAAGAGAGATTTTTTGTAGGGAATTAAATTTCCTTTAAGAATTTATATTGCTCAAATTTTTTAGGTAGATCATTTACGAGTTCTGAGTAAAAAATAAAATGTCTGTCAAAGAACTAATAGTCGTAACAATACACCTCTTAATATCAATATTAAGGGCTCAAACTTGCACAATAATTTTTTTTGGTCATCAGGAATAATATTTTTACAGTATCGAAAACAAAAAAAAATAGTCGATTTTTTTGGCCCAGTCTAATCTATATATTACCCAATTCAAATTGTTTTAAATCATTTCAAATTGTTTTGAATTATTTCAAATAATTTTTTTTCATCAGGGATTTTTTTCCTGGGTAAGGCTTTGATCTGAATCAAAACTCATTTAAATCTCTATTTTGATGACTTACGTTGATTTTTGCCTGAATGAATTTGTTTTTGAACATAATAATGAAAAAAAAATTTTAAGAACGCTTGTCTCGTTGATTATTATTCATTCTTAAATTTTCAAACTTTAACATAAGACATAACTTGTTTGAGCTTGAAAAGCTCATAAAAAAGTAACGCATGTAAGAATATTTTCAAGCTTGAAAATCGATTCACACAATATTTCCGAGCTCTTTGAGCTCAAAAACAGCGGGAAGTTTTGGGGCGGGCCCGCAAGTCCAACCGTGGCACAGATTTTTGTTTTTAGTAATTCAAATGCTGTAATGTAGTGAACAAATGTCATGCGTTTATGAGAAGCTTTTCCGACCTATTTGATAATTTTGAGCAAGTGCCATTGATGCCAGTTGACTGGCACTGGTACTGGTACTGATGCTGTTGGAGATTTATTACTCTGGTATATATATATATATATATATATATATATATATATATACTAGCCGTTACTCGCCCGCTTCGCTGGGCGTAAATTAAAGTTAAATAATGATTTTTTTTTACAATTAATATTATTTCTGTAACTTTGACTTCGAACTATGACTTCTTCTGCAATTGTATTGATATAATCGTAATAAGCTATAAAGCACTTATGAAACACAATGCAATTAGAAATAATAACACCACAATCATCACGATGAGACGAAAAAACTTATTTTCTTATTTTATTTGAGTTAAAAATATGCGCGTCTTTCTCATGAGATCTTGGGTAAGAGGAAAAATTCTTAATATTTTGATTGAAATGTAATTATTGTTTTTTTTTTACATAGATTTATCAAAGTAATTTAGTACAAGAGTGTGTGAAAAATTGATATCGTAAACAGTACAAAATATTGTGTGTATGTGTTAAAAAGGTCCGTGTTAAATTTTTTGTGTTGATTATTTTGTGTCAAATCAACACAATTCTCTGTGGTATTTTACAATTTTTAATCAATCTACTATTCAACACTTTAAAAGTGTTACCTAGTGCAAAAATCGCGTATCACGAATGTTTGTCCGCAGACATTAAATCCGCGACATTATAGTAATTTAGTTACTTTATTTACTTATTTAATTTTTTCAATACCATTGCAAGCGTGAGTGTGTTAATATACTATTGTAATTACACACACACAAAACTTTTAAAAAAGGGCACATTACCGATTTACAACGTCGCGGATTTAACGTCTGCGGATAAAACGTTACACTGATAAAAAAGTTGACTAGATTCAAGAGAAAAAATCTTGAACCAAGAATTCCATTTTGAAGAAAATGATTTTCTTGACTCAAGAGAAAAAAATTCTTGAGCCAAGAAATTATTCTTGGGTCAAGTAAATTTCTCTTGGTTCAAGAATTTTTTCTCTTGACTCAAGAAAATCATTTTCTTCAAAATGAAATTCTTGGTTGAAAATTTTCGCTCTTGAATCGAGTCAACTTTTTTATCAGTGTAGGGAACTCCAAAATCGAAATTATCAACATTTATTAAGTGCTACCTTGAAATTAACACAAAAAAAGTGTTGAGACGACAGTTGAATAGTGTTAAAAAAAAAAGTCTTTCTTCTATTCACGCGGGAAGCACCATTAAGAATCAGTTCTGCTTGGTGAGTTATTATTTTTGTGACATTGGTTTTATTTATTTACAACTGGATATAAAAATATAATGTTGACAAAGTTCATGATTCGTATCGTTAAAAAAAAATCTGAGCGTCGGTTGGCCCTATGGGCTAGCCCCAAAACTTTGCACTGTTTTCGAGCTCCTTGAGCTTTTCATCTTCCCGAACTTTTCAAAAATCGTCAAGTTTCTTAGCGGGAAGTTAAAACTAATAAGAGAAATTTGTATTCAGTATCTTTAAATTGTTATAGTAATTTATTCATAATGATCTGATTCACAACTTAAGTTAATAAGACATTATTAATAGTCGAGATTATCATTTCGGGAATCGAAATGTATGTGTGTGAGTGTGTGCGCGCGCGCGTGTGTGTGTGTGTGTGTGTGTGTGTGTGTGTGTGTGTGTGTGAAGCAACGATAGAGAAAATGATAATGACAATTTGACGATAATTTAAAGAATATGTAATGTCTATTTGACCGGAAACGATTGTTAGATGATGAAGAGATACCGGGAGTCTTTTGTGATCCAAACAATACAGAGCAGCAACTAGCTATAGAGCCATCCAACACACATGTACTACATACTCTTTACTCTTGCTGGGCTTTTTGGAATATATATGTATATTAAACTCCATACATATTCCAATAGATCGTAGTACTGGACATTCGATTCCATACGATTCATGAGTCATGACCGTAGTCTACTGCCATCTCATTCTGATTCTCGCTTGCCTGCCAACTACCTAGTTCACTATATACTATATACACACATATATACATATATATTGTATGAAATGCCTGTATATGATCCATATCCACTTTCCGGGTGCAAAATGTCTCTCCCCCCGGATGTCGATGCCACAAGCACTCGTCGTCCTGTTGAAAATACACAAATACAAATAAATGTACCTATGCAAAGATATATATTTATCATCGCATCAATACATAATATGGATGTGGTATTTTTTTATTCCACAGAATATGATTTTTATAACAAACAGAAATTTTTTTAATAATAATTCTAAAAAAGATTCGATTTCATTTATAATCAGTTATGGAAAATTTTAGTATCATCAATAATTGTGGAAAAGAAAAGAAAATTTTTATACTGTAACAAATTTGCGGAATGATCGCGGATTAAATTCGTAGTGAATGCGGAGTACATGACTGCTTGGATATTTAATCCCTTCGAAGTAAAATTCACTCCGAAGAAGAGTTTATTTTAATATTCTAACTCCGAGTGACGAAGTGAATTTGAATTGAAGTAAAATCCGTAATTAATCCGAATCCACTCTCAATTGTTTACAGTGTATATATTTATGGATAAATGATACCTATTTGTAATTACTTTAAATTTTATAAATCAATGAAATTTTATGTTGATTATAAATTTTAATTGAATTGGTATCAATAACTAAGTTAACATAAATATATTAATGAATATAATCAAATTGAGTTTATATTAAATTTTTAATTGAATTTTGGAATATTGATTTATTTAAGCTGGCTTGCATTTATTTCTTCTATATGTGGTATTGTGTAAAAACGAAAGTATCTAAATAGAATTCATAATAAAGTAAATTGTTGCAATACAACATCAGAAATTTAACCCTATAATTGACTTCGATCTGATTTCTGACTTTTCAAATGTCTTTTTTATTTCAAAAATAAGAATTTTATGTACATAATAACCTAGAAATCATAATGGCGTATAACAATATTTTTTTCCTATTCTCATTGTATGGTCAGTACAGTATCATTTAACATATTTACAATACATTTGATGATATACTCCGTGAAAAATGATTCATACATGGCCATATATGAATGCTCTAAGCATGACCATGTATGTAAATTGGCCAGGTATGGCCATTTATGACCATATATAGCTTCATACGGCCATATATGACTTGATATGACCATGTATAGAAATTTTAACTAAATTGAAAAAAAATTTTTTAATTATTTTGGTGACGCAGAGATTATCAGATATGCGAATAATTGAATTCCTAATCGAATTGGAAATTTATAATTCAGAGAAAAAATGCTAGACTTACTAATGACCGCACCCGCTTCAGTAGGATTCAAACCAGGGACCTTTCGTACGAGAGACCGTCGCTTTGGCGACTAGGCTATGCAACCGACAGTTACAACAAAGTTAACTTGTGCTACGTAAGATTGGAAGAATATAATCACTTTTGAAAAAGCAAAATATAATCATCAATATGCTGTTAGTGATATCAAAAAAATTTTCTATTTTTTTTGCACTAGAACATCCTGTTTATAAGTAATTGTAATAGTCAGCTTAAATTTTTTATATAAAAAATCTGTATGTCTATATATGGTTATATATGCCCATGTATGAACTATATATGGCCATGCATGGCCATATATGTTTCATTTTCACGGATAAATATATAGTTGAAATTATATTCAATATAGTTTAACACATTCCCATTTTGAAAAATGTATATCATACACGGAAAAAACAATATAGTAATGGCAACTCTCTGGGATAGTGCTGAGTTCTTTCTGTAAAAGAAAAATTTCAGACAGTACTGTGTGCTATCAAACTGTATCCACTACTTTCCGGAAAAGTACTCAACACTACAACTATGTATGGCCATACATGCCCATACGTGGACTATATACGGCCATCTAAGCCATATATATTTAATTAATGACGAGCATACATAGTCATATATAGTCATACGATTCTATGTATGGCCATATATGTTCATACATGGACTATAAATGGCCATAGATGTTTAATTAATCATAGTCATACAAAACCATGTAACATCATATATGGCCTTACATGATTCATATATGGCCATGCATGACTATTAAAAAAATTTGGTGTGTCCATGTATGGCCATATATAGCCATATATGTTTAATTAATCACGGACATACATGGTCATACAAAACCATGTATGGCCACATATGCTCCATGTATGGTCACATATGCTTCATATATGAACTATATAGGCCATACATGGTCATATATGTTTCATTTTTCACGGGACAGTATAAAAATTGGGAGTGATTACAAGTTTTTTTTCAATCTGAATACACTTCATCACTCGGAGTTCTGGGGTTAAATAAAAATTATTCGGCATGCGCAGTGAATAGAAATTGTTTTTCAATTGATTGATTTCGGAGTGACGTGGATTTTACTTCAATCTGCATTCACTCTGATCCAAAGTTTTAACACTTAAATAACTTTAAATTTAATATAAATTAATATTACTATAAGATTTTGAATTTATTTTGATAAATAATTGATTCAAGTATTGATAATTAAACATAATAAATTTTGTTTTTAATTTATAAAATGTGTTAGTAACTCAATAAATAATAATTTCAAATAATACATCGTGAAAACAATATAAAATGATCTTTCGTGGTATGATTGGTGTAAATTATATGACCGTTCTTGACTCAGTGAAACTATGATAGAGATGAATAATGAAAAATCTATTTCACTAACTTCAAAAGTGTGAAAACTTGAATTATTATCCCGAGTCGAAATTCAAGTTCTGTTTTAATGGTTAAAGTATTCAAATCTTTTGTAGTTCAATTTTCCACTTCCCCAAACGCCTGTTTTGATCGTATAAGATGACGCAGACTAAGAGTACATCCAAACCAGACCAAAAAAATGCTGTTTTAATCGTAAACATTACCCACATTATTATTATTGTTATTATTTCTACAACATTTTTCACAACAAAACCAGACGTAGAATAATAATAATAATAATAATAATAATAATAATAATAATAATAATAATAATAATAATAATAATAATAATAATAATAATAATAATAATAATAATAATAATAATAATAATAATAATAACATCATCATACTCATCACATAACTAATCATTAAATAAATCATTAATTATGATACCTTAAAATAAATCATAAAGATATATAATAATAATAAAAACAATTATAATTAAATTATTACTAATATTAATATATTATTGCTAAGATTTTCTCCCAATTCATCATTATGTAGTAGTATCGGTTATACTATCTCAATACTAACAAATAAAAAATTTGACATACTAAAAATAAAAAAAGTTGGAATCCAAAAGTCCACACCTCAATCGCTTATTTTGATTTTCAATTATTACTTTTATTTTATCTTTATTTAATAAAATTAGTTTTTTTTTTTAATTATGAATTATTCTATTCACATTTTATATTATTAATTTAATTTTTTTTTTTTCTTATTTTCAGTTTAATTTTTTTTTGCACACCTCAAGCGCGAAAGCACTGAGGGTGCTCTAATATTGCTCAATTTCTTTATTTTTTCTAAATATCCCGCGTTTTTGTCTTATATGTCACTCTTTTTTTTAATCCTACTGTTATGCTAGTGCTGCTGCTAGTAGTTGGTAGAGAAAGAAAATAATAAGTGCATAAATAATAACATTAGTAAGAAAAATTGCAGCTAAAGTTTTCGTGAACGACAAGTTTTTAAGTTCTAGTTAATTACAATTAAATCGAAAGAGTTGGATAGTGATTAACGAAATGGTTTTTGTAGTCACTTAACTAATGCTAATAAAGAAAAATTAGGTCCGTAAGCCGTTTCATTCGGGACTTATCGTGATCACAAGAAATCAGTTAATCAATTGACATCAGGGCTCCCCTCAACTAAATTATTTATTTTAAAAATAACATAATGAGTAATTAACTTTATGTTATATTATAATGATTTCTCAATGAATTCTCTATATAATGATAAAAATTTTAACTTATATTAATATACTTTAAAAAGTTTAGAGGTGATTAAAAGTGAGTGAGGTATCCGAAAAAAATCGAGTGATAGCAGCTTTTACGCTTGAGGTGTGCAAGAATCCTTTTTGTTTTAAGTAAAATAAATTTTAAAATAATAATAATTTCCCTATCATTCCGCCAAAAAAAAACTCCAGATTTACGTCGTACGCGGAGTGTTTTATTTCTTCATTTTAGTACTCCGAGTTATGGGAGTGAAAGTTCATTCTGAATTCGTGCCCGCTTTTTTATAGTGTGTACATAATAATTTCACATGTGGTCGTGACTTTTTATCTCCTCTCTATTGAATATTTGACCCAATGGACTGTTAGTTGTAGAGGCGTCGCTTACAACTCGGTTATATGAACTGACTAAAGTTTTCGGTTGCGTAGCGTTGCGGTTAGAGTATAAGACTGGCGAGCGTTAGGGGATAGGTTCGAATCCCGGGAGTTGCGGTTTTTCGTCGATTATTTCTTTCTACGGTCATCTCAATTTGGTTAATAGCATAAGTGTAGTAAGTCATAGAATCTAATAGATATTCTGCATCAGATCCTACCTCCAGAAGTTTCTTAAACTTCAGAATAATAAATTATTTTATTATTCTTAATTTTAATTATTAATTTATAATAAATAACTATTATTCTTATTGTTATTATTATTAATAGTAATATTATTAAAAAAATAATAATAATAAATAATGGGTCTGAGTGGGATTCGAACCCGCGCCCTCAGATCTGAAATAATATTAACATGGTATATTATACCTAACTTAGGCAATGACGAAGACTTTCCTAATAATAGCCAAATTTGACATACCTAACGTTAGCAAGCCTTCGGTCATCCCAATCCGAGTTTAGTCAGGAATTCCAATGTTAGGCCTGAGTGCGGTCTTGCCACAGACTTTCCTAGCTTCATCTGGCTTTGGCATACCAACCATCGGGTAACCTTAGATTAACCTATACTTTATATGATAGTTTTTGGACTTTTATCATCAGTTTTATAATTTTACAGCATCAATTGATGTTTTTTCGAAATTTCACAGTGCAGAAAGAGGCTGCATTGTTTCATTATAACTAAAAATAAGTAATCAAGACGTCTGATTTTTTTTTTGTGAGTTTTATTAGTTATTTTCAACTTATTTAAAATTATACATTTTTTTGCGGTCATCAAACGATTTTTGACAACTGAGGTTAATACCTAACTATAATAAGAGTTGTTGACTTAGTGTTATGATTAATTAAAACATTAACGCGAAAAAATGAATATGGTCGACTTAAAATCTTAAAAAACTACACATTGAACACAATATATTCAGTTGTTTGAAATTAAAATTTAGAAAAAGTACTTAGGTATGTTCACTGACGTACAACAATTTATAAACGTAAACACTGCAAGACATATTGACTGTTGTTAAGTACGGAGTCTTTAAAATATTATTTATAATAAATGGGCGAGAAATTGAAAATGAGGTGCAGTAGGTTATTGATTGAAATGAACATGCTATAATTATTGTTGAAAGTGTAAAAATCTCATTTTGAATATATTTTTAAAACACATAAAAATAAACATAAATTTGTTGAAATTCGACAGGAAAAAAAGGGACGTCTTGATTGTTTTTTTTTTAGCTATCACGAAACAATTTAGTCTCTTTCTTTACTGCGAGACTTCGAAAGAGTATCAATTGATGTCGTGAAATTTTTAAACTGATTATAAAAGTCCGAAAAACATTATATAAAGTTCAAAATCCGACATTTTAAAGATTCGTAGCTCCGAAACCAGGTCAAAACTTGTTGAAGTTGAAATTTTCAGAGCTATTTAGGAATAAAATGATGTGTAATCTCTAAAATTTTTGAAAGATTTCGAGTTGATAGAAAAAAGTTGTGGGTATCTAAATACAGCGATTTTTAAAAAATCGATCAGCCTTTTGTGGCTGTATATCGAAGACATAGCAGCAATTAGCAAAAAATAGGGTAGAAATCAATAGAGCATACTTCAACGAAATATCTGAGCTATTGATCATCCCTCTACTCAAAAAATTGTAGATTTGAGAGCATTTTGAAAATTGGAAAAAAATTATTCAAAAAGTGGCTCAGTTAGAAGCACACAGCTAAGCTGGAATTAAGTTCAAATTAATGGGGTATGTTTTTCTTGAAAATATAATGTTGACAGAGAAAAATGCCGTCTTGATCAAAACTCTAAGTTATATAGGAGCTGACGTATGAATTTTTAGCAATAACTAAAAAATCAACTTTTTTCAAATTTCAAAAAATTCTCCAGTGGCTGGATTTAATCGCATCGAGCTGAAATTTTCAGGATCGTTTCTTTTTCTAACCTACTTTTGAAAATTAAATCAGCGTTCAAATCAGTGACCCACGCGCGTACACTTTCGTCGAAAAGTAATTGATCTGTCCATAGATATATTAATTATACATTAATTGTAACTCTCAAAGTTTCACAGCATATCTTGAAAATTTACTTTAGAATCGATCATTTCTTATTATAAAAAAAAAATAATACATCTTCTGTCTACACATAGACATATAGTCTGTATCTATATGTATATATATATATATATATATATATATATATGGCTTGAGAAAAAGCAATTTTCCACATAATTTTTCTTGAAAAATCAAGCGTTTCCGTTTCGATAGATCGTAGACACTTGTTATTACCGCGAGAAACGGAAGTCTATTTGGTCCGCGTGCTTGGAACGTGCTTGCTGACTTTTTCTTCTTGTTATTCTTCATATATATATATATATATATATATATATATATATATATATATATATATATATATATATATATGTAAACGACAGAATAAAGGTAGAAAAATAAGAAAAAAAAACAATTTATAAGAGTTAGTAGAAGTCAACGATGAAGCGAGATGGATGAAAAAAAAGTAAAATAATATAAAACAGAATGAGACTGAGAGAGAAGAAATGGTATACAATATTGACAAATGTACCTGCCAGGCCAATCGACGTGAGTCCTGGAAAAATCCGTGAAATAAATAGTAAAAAAAAATGTAATAAAGAATATAAAATACAAAAAAAAAGTAATAATATAAAAAAGAGGGGCAGTGCAACCACTATTGAAACATTTAGAGTTCAGTCACGAAGTTATCGAATTTATTGTTATGCCACACTGGGAAGCAGATAGTTTTCCATAGGCCATCCACAAGCAATACTCGTACTACTGGTTTGTACGTTGGTTCGTTGATAGGCCGTCCCAGTCAGACCACTATCAGTATCAGTGAAGTGATATTTAAATATGTCTGGCTATGGAACGGTTCACCTATCACCAGAAATCCTGCTTTTTATTTCTAAAAACTTTACCGTTCAATGAATTATAAATTGTAAATTATAAAAATTATCGTTTGTGTACTTTGATTAATTAAAGTATATAAAGATATGTGTATGGATATATATTTATTCATATGTATTTGTTTAATGATTATTAATGTGGATTTAGCGCAAATTGGAATTAATATCTGGGAAAATTTAATATTGATCGCTGGCTTGGAATGAGTACTATCATATCATTTTGATTATTTGTAAATGAAATAATATTTATTTTTTCTAAAAGCAAATTCCAATTAAAAAAAGGCCATTCAGCAGCCGAAATGGAAGGTAGATTTTTCAATTAATTGATATAAAAAAATAGTTTTATACATACATATCTTGTTAGTGTATAGTCATGATATGAAATTAGACTCGTTTTCTAGGAATGAGGCTCAAAAAAGACAACGATTATTATTGATAGAGAACTTCAGATAGTTGATTTGACATAATATTATATAGGTAATGTACCAAACTAACCTTCACATAAATAAAGTATTGAAAATTTAATTAGTATGAGATCATAATTGTAATCGTTGTTACCATGACAAGCCCAGTTAAAATAACAGTAATACTTTTATTTAAAATATAAAATAGCTATGAAATTAACAGGTTATTTTGTTTACAATAAAATACACGTGACAAAATTGTATTATAATGGGAAATTCATAAGTTATGTGGAATGAAAACCATATTTTCAACATTTTTCATTTCATTAAAAAGTTCAAGGGTCTCAAATTATTGGAAAAAATAGTCAAAACATAGAGCTTAAGGTCATTAATGCGAGATTATTAGTCAAGCTTTTAGATACTTTTTACGGAATTTGTGTATAAATATTAGTTTTGAAGTTATATGAGCTTTAGCGTTGATTAAAAACTAATTTTTACGAAAAATCATGAAAATTTCAAACAGCCATAATTTCAAAACTATTCAAGGGATTCAGCCCATCTTCGAACCTGATCAAGGTAATCGCCTATAGAATAAGTGTAAAAAATTTCATCAAGATCCGATAAGAACTGTGGGTGCTATCGTAATGACAAGACAAGTGATAATCATTGGGAGTAGAGGTACATTTGATACATTATAAGTAATAAAAGAAATACTTCTAAAATATAAAATAGCAGTGAAATTTACAGGTTAATTTGTGCACAATAAAATACAACTGACAAAACTGGATTATAATGGAACAAGCATAAGTTCTGTGGACTGAAAACCATATTTTCAACATTTTTTGATTCCATTAAAATTTTCAAGGCTATGAAATTATTGGAAGAAATGGTCAAAATATAAAGTTTGAGGTCATAAATGAAAGCTCATTAGTCACGCTTTAAAATACTTTTTGCAGAAATTATCTATGAGTTGTAGTTTTAAAGTTATATGGACTTTAAAAGTGATTAAAAACTGATTTTTTCGAAAAATCGTTGAAATTTCAGACAGCCATAACTTCTAAACTAATCGACCGAATCAGCCCATCTTCAAACTTAACCGTGGTAATCACACATAGAATAAGTGTAGGAAATTTCATTAAGATCGGATAAGAATTGTAGACGCAATCGTGTCCTCAAAAGTAGGTTCTATTACATAAATATATATATATATATATATATATATATATATATATATATATATATATATACATATATAAATTTTTCAACGAGTGGTATTTTTGAAT
>OZ024716.1:4574095-4757598 GCA_964016945.1 Microplitis deprimator | reverse complement strand
GGACACGATTGCGTCTACAATTCTCATCCGATCTTAATGAAATTTTCTACACTTATTCTATGTGTGATTACCACGGTTAAGTTCGAAAATGGACTGATTCGGTCGATTAGTTTAGAAGTTATGGCTGTCTGGAATTTCAACGATTTTTCGAAAAAATCAATTTTTAATCACTTTCAAGTCCATATAACTTTAAAACTACAACTCATCGATAATTTCTGCAAAAAGTATTTCAAAGCGTGACTAATAAGCTTTAATTTATGACCTCAAACTTTATATTTTGACCATTTCTTCCAATAATTTCATAGCCTTGAAAATTTTAATGGAATCAAAAAATGTTGAAAATATGGTTTTCAGTCCACAGAACTTATGCTTGTTCCATTATAATCCAGTTTTGTCAGTTGTATTTTATTGTGCACAAATTAACCTGTAAATTTCACTGCTATTTTATATTTTAGAAGTATTTCTTTTATTACTTATAATGTATCAAATGTACCTCTACTCCCAATGATTATCACTTGTCTTGTCATTACGATAGCACCCACAGTTCTTATCGGATCTTGATGAAATTTTTTACACTTATTCTATAGGCGATTACCTTGATCAGGTTCGAAGATGGGCTGAATCCCTTGAATAGTTTTGAAATTATGGCTGTTTGAAATTTTCATGATTTTTCGTAAAAATTAGTTTTTAATCAACGCTAAAGCTCATATAACTTCAAAACTAATATTTATACACAAATTCCGTAAAAAGTATCTAAAAGCTTGACTAATAATCTCGCATTAATGACCTTAAGCTCTATGTTTTGACTATTTTTTCCAATAATTTGAGACCCTTGAACTTTTTAATGAAATGAAAAATGTTGAAAATATGGTTTTCATTCCACATAACTTATGAATTTCCCATTATAATACAATTTTGTCACGTGTATTTTATTGTAAACAAAATAACCTGTTAATTTCACAGCTATTTTATATTTTAAATAAAAGTATTACTGTTATTTTAACTGGGCTTGTCATGGTAACAGCGATTACAATTATGATCTCATACTAATTAAATTTTCAATACTTTATTTATGTGAAGGTTAGTTTGGTACGTTACCTGTATAATGTTATGTCAAATCAACTATCTGAAGTTCTCTATCAATAATAATCGTTGTCTTTTTTGAGCCTCATTCCTAGAAAACGAGTCTAATTTCATATCATGACTATACACTAACGAGATATGTATGTATAAAACTATTTTTTTATATCAATTAATTGAAAAATCTACCTTCCATTTCGGCTGCCGAATGGCCTTTTTTTTTTGTTAACTTTGCACTCAATTTCCGATCCAATTTTTAGGTAGATTTAAAAAAAAAATCTAGTAATTTTTTTTTTGTGTTGAACTATGATTTCTTCTACATGCACTGAAAAAAAAAAATTTTGCTCCGAAATGACGCACCCTAATGTATATATATATATATATATATATATGTAATAGCACCGACTTTCGAGGACACGATTGCGCCTACAATTCTTATCGGATCCTAATGAAATTTCCCACACTTATTCTATGTGTAATATTCACAGTTAAGTTCGAAGATGGGCTAAATCGGTTGATTAGTTTAGAAATTATGGCTGTTTGAAATTTCCACGATTTTTCGAAAAAATCAGTTTTTATTCACATTCAAGTTCATATAATTTTATAGTATTTTTGACACCTAGGGCAGAAAAGTAAGAAATGTCTCAGATCTCATGTAATTGTTGGCGAAGCCGAGGTCAACAAACATGTGATCTGAGGCTGTCTTATTTACTGCCCAAGGTGTCAATACTATTTTCCTCCTCGACGGAGGCGGAAAGCGGCAACTTCGTTTCGCACAGCGAGACAACAGTTGACGCTTTTTGCCCGAAGGGGAAAAAAAACTAATACTCATAGACAATTTCCGAAAAAAGTGTCTGAAAGCTTGTCTTATAAGCTTTAATTTATGACCTTAAATTCTATGTTATAAAGCGTTAAATACGCTCAGGCCTGATCATACCTGTTCATGCCTGATCCAGCCTGATATATGGGATTAAATTTAAAATCTTAGTTACAATTAAATATAACTAACTTAATTATAATTATATATAGCTAACGTAGTTATAATTATATACAACTTATATATAATTTCATATAAATATGAATCAATGATTAATAAATTAGGTATAAAATTTTGTTGACTGCATATCTATCATGTATAAGATATAAAATTTTGTTGACCAAGAATCTATCACGTATAAGATTTTTATTACTTGAAGTTCATACTAAACTTACTTTTCAATTCAATCTCTTAGGTCAACAAGCAGCGGGTTAAACTTTCGAGCGCGAGGTCTACGGTTCAAATCCTGCACACGCCCGAATTTTTTTTTTTGTTTTATTTTATGGAAATAATTATATATAATTGTATATAGTTATACAATATAAGTTATACATAATTATATATAATTATAGAGAGCCATTTTTTATCTATAATTTTTTTACCCGGATGGGCATGAACAGACCCGGGAAAAAATTTTTTCATGAAATTTTATAAAATTTTATAAAATTTCATCAAACCACTAATGAAATTTCATGAAATTTTATGCCGAAAATGGCCTGATGAAATTTCATCAAAATTCATGAAATTTTATTAAATTTAATAAAATTTTATAAAAATTCATAAAGTTTTATAAAATTTTATGCTGAAAATGGCCTGATAAAATTTTATGAAAATTTATAAAATTTTAGAAAATTTCATAAAATTCTACAGTCACCATTAATTTTTCGAAAAACTGCTGGGCTCGAACCTACGTCCTTTCGATTTAAAGTCCTTGCTGCTATCCACTGCACCAAGCCACGTACGTGATCGCAAATGAATAGATAGTATATTTATCGACATATGGAGTAATAAACTTTCATACGAAATTTGATATAATTTTATAAGATTTTCTGAAATTTTATATTATTTTGGAGGAACTGATAATTTCATAATGAGGTATATAACATACAGCATTACAGATACCATAAGGGCGTATAAATTTTTTTTTTTTTTTAAGGAATCGACGTAATTACATTTTATAAGTATAACAGAGACAAAAAAATTTGTTTTCAAAAATCAAATTTTTCTTATACGCCTTTATGGCTCCTGGCGTTGGTACCGGGAGCCATGAGGGCGTATAAAAATGATTATTTTTCGGAAATCGACGGAATTATGTTCTAAAAGCTAATGCTAAGAAAAAAAAATTTTTTAATATTTCGTTTTTTTTTTGTATACTGGAAAAAAAATTTTTTTTTTTTTTTTCAAAATTAAAATTTTTATTCAACATACGAAAAAAATTTTCCTAAGTTCGAACGTTTTTTATAAAATTGTATACAATTTCATAAAATTATATGAAATATCATAAAAATTTTACATATTTACTACCAAGATCCGAAGGAGCATTGTAAAACTTTTTTTTTAATTTCTAAAATTTCATGAAATTATGTATTTTTATTGAACTGTGAAATTGTAAAAATACTTTTAAAAATTAATTAGCAACCAAGATATAATTCTCATAAAATTTTATGAAATTTTGTAACATTTCGTGTAAGGCCAAAACTTCATTTATGTAAAATTACACGGTTTTATAGAATTTTATATTTCATAAGACTTCATATAAATCCATGAAATTTTTTAAAAATATTTAAAATTTTATACCACTAAGTCCTTGGAATCTCCATAAAAATTGTGTAAAATTTTATAAATTTTTATGAAATTTTATAAATTTTAATGAAATTTTATAAATTTTAATGAAATTTTATAAATTTCAATTAAATTTTATAAAACTTTATGAAGTTTTACAAAAATTTATGAAATTGTTCACAACTATGAAATTTTACAAAAAAAAGTTTTGGCCTTTCACGAAATTCCACAAAATTTTATGAAATTTCATGAAATTATCTCATGGTTTCTGATAAAATTTCATAAGTTTTTTTCAAATCTTAAAAACTTCTATAAAATTTTGTAAAACTGTAAAATTTCACAAAAATATATAAAATTTCATACCAATAACTTCTTGAAATCTCAATAACAATTATAAAAACTTTATAAATTTTCATAAAATTATATACAATTTTATAAAATTATATATAATTGCATAAAATTTAATGAAATTTTATAAAATTTCACAGGATTTCACCAAATTTCATCAGTATAATTTCATAAAATTTGTTAAAATTTTGTGAAATTCTATAAAACTTCATGAGATTTCATAAAATTGTAACGGGGTGAATTGAGTTTAATTATCAACTGTCACGGCTGCTACTTTCAAAAATTTTATTTTTTTTTTCCCTCCTGAAATAAGTACACACTAAGACCTCTTGTACGTAAACCTTTTTATGTATAACGCCGACTTATTGACGCCAGCAGTCGTACCGGACAAATATACCTACCTGAGCGTTGTCAACGCTTTACAATTAAGTCGTATTGTATTAATGGACCACGTGTATTATAGATTTCTCGTATTCTCTAAATTTCGTCATTTTCTCTTAACGTACTTTTAAAATTTATGTATCCGTTCCCATTTAATAATCTAAGCATAGAACGGTAATCTCTTCTTTGATTTTTCATCTTAAAACTATAGACCACCCAACTCGTGTGCACCTGCATGTGATTCTTGGAAATTAAAGAAAGCTAATGGAAACCACCAAATTTATGGCTTCCTCGGCGGCAGAGTGGCGCCAGGTCATCGGCCCACCTAATAGTCAAAATCTATTTCCCAGGGATCACACGTGTGCATGGGCCTAGATTTTTCGGGCGAGTCCGAGTCTTCTCGTATGGGAAACAAGTTACCACCACTTTTCATATGTGAGGACCATATAAAAAGACCATGGACTTTAGCTCATTAGTTCTTTTGGGAATCAAACTCTGAACCATACTGAACTCCGGACACTTGACGGTGTTCGTGGCTAGAGGATTGATATCCCGATTGAGCATTCGGTCACGTGAGCCCAGGTCATTGGATCGGTCCTTGATCGTCGTAAGCACTCGTATAATCGGCATATTATTTTCTACTAGCTTCAGAAGCATAATCAACGCGATATTAGCGTATAGCATCCGATCACGTGAGCCCAGATCGTACGATTGGTCCTTGATCGTTGTAAGTCGTGAACTAATATCAACCGTTTAGCACCGGTACAGCATTGATTATCTTCATCTTATTTTTAATCCATTTAATTTCATTTTATTTCAATATTGAATTATACCACGAGAAACGTGAGGAATCAAAGAATATTTTACCGCGATAAATGCGAAGATTTGAATAATATTTTACCGCGAAAATACGCGAAGATTTTGGAATTATTTTACCGTGAAAATACGCAAAGATTTTATAAACAAATTTATATTTTATTTTACATTCATATTATTTTGATCTACGAAGATCTGGAAACGTATAAACATTTAAATTGACACAACAAAAGCATACTAAATAAATAAATAAAACGATAAATTAGAATCATAATAATTAACCGCGAGAACGCGTTGTGAATAAGTGTCCTGTGTTACTGCTGACAGCCCTGACACCTCACCAAAACCTGTTTGGGGTAAGTTTTAAACATTGTAACCATTATCTGGTATTCTCTAAATTTACTTTGAAATATTTGTAAAACATATGCATGAAGCATTTATTTTTATATTTACTATTTTAAATATTGCCATTTGTAACCCTTTTGTATTTTGGGAATATTTAGTCCTCAATAAATAAATACTCGTTAACATAAAACAATTGAAAAACATTATTCTCAGACAATTTTACTTTAACAACGAGATACTAGCTTCACGAGGCTTTTCGGCAGCCCACCTTCCTTTATCCCTTATTTTACTACCTGTCTAGCCGCTCAGACCGATAGTTAACAGTAGGGGGTACACAATCTTACGTTTACCGCTCGACGTTTGATTGTGAAAAATAAACAGTCACATCATAAATTGGAAATCATTTTGGGTTATTATCAATATTGTCTTCAACAATATTGCGTAGGCGCGATTTAAATATAGAATAGAATAAACTGAGCATTTGGTCACGTGAGCCCAGATCATAGGATCGGTCCTTGATCAATGTAAGTACCCTTTTATTCAATACTTTTATACGAAATCTCGTACCTACGCCCATCACGATCTCCAATCGTGACACAACCAAAATCGTGATTTTTCACGGTTGGTCAATTACCCTACCTGCAACCCCAAACGAGCATTCAATTGTTTTTCGACTTGTCGCCGGGCGCGCTAATTGAAAATGCTAATACGCGAGGCCCAATCATAATTAGGTAGAGGAGGAGTTTTCCGATCATTGCCGAAAATAATCGAGTGAAATTAATAAAACTGCAAGACTGCAGCGAAAAAGGACATTGGTGACCGGAACGACCGGACTGAACAGACGTTCAACGGAGAGCCAATGGGACTGGGCGGCCATCGAGACAAGACTTGTGACCGGAACGACCGAACCAGACGGACCTAAAGTGAGAAGCCAACAACATAGACGCCATTATCAGACGCTGTTAATTATATCAGGTAAATTTATTTAATTGTGACTTGGTGAATTATTGTGGACTCAAGCGATAAAAAGAAACTCAAATTGTTACAAGATACCAGGCAGGTAGCCGGTACCTTTTATTATCAAGAACTGATTGCGTCTGAATAGCAGGTTGAAGGAGAGTTCGAGTGTTTTGGTGAAAACGAGAATTGGTTCCGAGAAAGAGTTAACCTGAGGAGGAAAATTTGAGACAACCCGGTTACCCCAGGCATACACGGTCGAGAAGCTAATACACGTATTAGAAAGAACAAGACACGGACGAAGACAACTAATACAGAACGAGCGACGGAGAAAGAAATCAACGTGAATCGTAATAGGTATTCTGTAAAATATTCCAGGCAGGAAGCCGGAATATTTGTTGAGTAAAATACATAATTTAACGTCGTGTCCGCGAAGTATTGTCGTGTCTATTAACGTGTAATAAAATAACTGAAAAGCCGGACTCAACAATAAATAGCTTTGATATTTCCAGGCAGGTTGTTTGTCACTCGCCGAAAAATTCTTCTGGAATCTTCCAGGCAGGTCGTGTAAAGCATTGCCGGAAAATCAATTGTGTTCTAGTCAAATTATCTAGTCATTAATATTAAGATAAAATTAATTATAAGTAAATTACATTTATAAATCAAATAAAATCATTTAATAAAATTATAAACGTTAAAAGTGTCGTGAAATGAAACGGGAAAATAAATAGTTGAGTTTTGAGTATTGAAAATAGGTTGTGATAAATTGTTGAGCGGTCATATAAAATAAATACTAAAACCGGCTTAACAAAATTATTGATAAGAAAAGGATAACGTTTATAAGAAATTAGTTATTGTAAATTTACTAAGTGATTTTAAAATGGTAATTAAATAGATGGAAATTAATTTTAAATATAGAAAATAGATTAATGGAATTTTATATTGATAAAAGTGTGAGTCAGTGAAAAGCGTAGTTATGGAAATTGTGATAATTAAATAAGTTGTAAATAAGTGTTAGTGTTAAAATCACGTAGAGGGTCCAGGGGACCGCGTGAATTAGTTGAATAAGGTTTTATCACGTAGAGGGTCAAGGTGACCGCGTGAATTAATTGTAAAGTCACGTAGAGGGTTCAGGGAACCGCGTGAATTAATTGTAAAGTCGTGTAGAGGGTCCTGGGGACCGCGCGGGTATTAGAATTAAGGTTTTAGCCACGTAGAGGGTCACGTTGACCGCGTGGAGTTCAGGTTAAAATAAGTGTGTGTGTAAAATAGTCCAGGGGACTCAGGGTGAGTGTGAGTGTGAGATAGCCAAAGGTAGTTGGCTTAGTTTAGGTTTATAAGATATAAGGTATATAAGGTCAATAAAGGTTTAAAAGGTATAATAAAGGTTTATAAGGTTTATAAAATAAAAGGTCATAAAGTTATAAGTTTAAAAAGGGTTATTGAATAAATAAAAGTTAAAATTGTCAAATTAATAATTACATTATTTATAAATTATCCTTCTTCATCCTTCTCTTACAATTAAATAAATTACAACGACCCTGATGATCTAAGATCCGGCTCTGGGAGGCCGTTATCACTTCCAGTGACGCCCTTGACAAAAGGACGACCAGAGTAACAGCATAGCCCTGTTATAAAATTTCATGAAAAAATCTTTTCCCGGGGACATAAACATACCTGATCAGACCTGAACATGCCTGGCCAGGTCTGGTCAGACCCGGTCATTTTTCATATCTGATCAGACCTGAAGACTCATGCCTGTTCATATCTGATCAGATCTGATCATTTTTTCCCGGGTTTTGACCATTTCTTCCGATAATATGTTAGCCTTGAGAGTTTTAATGGAATCAAAACAGTTTGAAAATATGGTTATCATTTTTCATAACTTATTTATTTTCCATTATAATCTATAATAATTTCGTCAATTGTATTTTATTGTGAACAAAATAGCCTGTAAATTTCTCGGGTATTTTAAATTTTAAAAGTATTTCTATTATTACTTTTGATTTTTCAAATGTACCTGTTACGGCCTATGATTATTACTCGTCTTGTTATACATTTTATTATGTATGTATATTTTCGTTTCTCAGCATATCAGTATACACAAACATTTAGCAGACTTCAAATGTAATGTCAATAACTCGGTCTATAGATACAACCACGCTTACTCTAAGCTAGTTTATCAATCCGAGATTTTCCTAATACGGAATTAAATTACTATAGCTCGTACATGTATATAGAAATATATAAGTTTACTAACAATGATAAATTGCAGATTAAGAATCTTGGATTGAGAAACTTACCTTCAAAAATTGGCTTCAGCCTTAGTAAAAATGAACAAGGGCCGCATTTGTTTTAAACTAAGCGTGAGCTACCGAAAAGTCAGGTAGGTGCTGAAAATTTTCGATAAATCTATCTTCCATTCGTGGGAATATTTTCATGCCTATATATGTGTCTAGGCCAATGAAATTTCTTATCTTACCACTCATTAAATGAAATTTTGCTATTGCATTGGTTCTCCTACTTTCAATAGATTCCATAGAAATCCTAACTACTGTATTCATTAGTAAATTTATGAAACTGATTGAATTCATATTATTGCTGTGTAACACTCATAAAATCTAAATACCTCAATTCAAGTGTGTAAATTCAATTTTCTTTTATTGACAGTGTTGATGACTGATTTCAAGTATGACACTTAGATCTATCATAATTGAAATTTCAACTCAAATTATTTTATTTAATTTTATATTAACTGTTACTCCTATAGTAAAAAACACAGAATACTTTTTTGTAGATAATTTGATTCTCTTTAACTTCAATTTTCGTTATTCAACTTACCATTCCGATAATTTTTTCAATTTTCTCATTTTAATTCTTAAATTTTTTGTATTTAACTTTAAATTTTTTGACAATTTTTTTCTGTTATTTCTATAACCTTGAGAATTTCTGAGAATGTCAAAAAGAAAAAGTTATTTTGTTATTAATGTTTATTTAAAAGGTTGAAATAATCAAATAATGAGACATCTACTCCCATTTCAACTGCCGAATGGCCTTTTTTTTGTAAAACGTACCGTTTACGAATTATGGACCATTCAATGAACAAGTTTTTCTATTTCGGCCGATAACTCTTAAAATATTGGATTTATCAATAAAATGCATTCATCCATTTTTAAAGATCACTTTATTTTCTAGAACATTTATTTAAAACTTTTTTTTTTAATGTCTATACTTTTTGAGTTATACGATGTTTAATGTTGGACTACCGGGCGTAAAGTCGAAAATTTCGAAGTACGCATGGAATATAACGGTACAAATTCAACAAATAAATTAAAAAAAATATCCCGATTGCTTATAGTACATACAACTGCTTATACAACAATTAATAATTCGACTCTTTACTTGCAATAGTAATAAACTTTTTTTATTTTCTTTTATTATATTTCATACAACAAAAAAAAAGTATTTGGAAAATCCAAAAGTGCACAACTCAAACGCTCATGCAATATTTTGAGTGGTAAATTTACTTTTATTAATTATATTCTGAACCACGTACTTCTTTTAAAGAGAAAAAAAGCTTTATTTGTTCAATCAACATGAAATCATTTTTGACAGTTCGATACAGACGATTTTTATCTACTTACTGAGAAAGATAGTTAAATAACTAATAGCAAAAAAAAACCAACTTAATTACATTTAATTTTAATTTGCTTCAAACGCTCTGCTAGATGTCACCCTTAGATTTTGTCGCTACCAGGGTTGCTAGATTGCCCTACTTATCGCGAATTGGGCGATTTTCTCTATGCACTCGCTACTAAATTAAAGTTTCCCTGTCCAAAAATTCCCATAGAATCCACTCAAATACGACAAAAACCGCATAGAATCCTATAGAGTGTATCGGTTTCCATGCGGTTTTTGTCGCATTTGAGTTGATTCTATGGGAATTTTTGGATAGGGTTGGGCTACAAGTCACAATTGGGAAAATTTTTAATGTTTCAGGATTGGCAACAATCTTAATCATTATTTTTAATTTTCATTCACCAATGACTTGAATCAAACTTCATTTCAATTCAGTATGTACGTATCAAAAAATTGTGTTCATTATGTGTCACTTATTTACATTCAAACATTCCATTTCATTCGTCTTAGTTCAGTTCGATGGATTCTTGGTTGTGAATAGTAATTTTATTTTTTCTAAAGAACTATAAATTTAAACACGGGTGATAATTTCATCAAAGCTGTTAAAAGTAAATTGTTATTCTATTTTTAACCATTAGATAAAGAAATATGTATACATTTAATGTTAATTACAACCTGCATAACGATATTCTGCTTTTTGCACTAAAAAATAAGTAATAATTTGCAAAAAATTTTTATTAAGATTATTCTTTCATCAAATTTATTCTACAAATATTCTATAATTTTTCAATATATAAAAAATCATTACAATAATACTTTATAAAAAGTTAATTTCAATTTATGCGGTAAATTATAGTGTACTCTTATTGGCTAATAGAGAATAAATTCTAGGCCAACAGAAATATTTTAAACTTGAAAATGATTGGGTGATTTGTTAAAATATTTCGCTACTTTTGATCATAGATGGGGCGACTCGGACAAAAATTTTCTGACAACCCTGGTCGCTACTAATAAAAACTGTATATTTCTATTTGTGGAGGAAAAATGGCGGATTTTTTATGAGTTGAGACCATCAGATTTGGGTTTTTATTTAAATATTAATGAAGGGAACGGTTTACAATAGTAAAATTCAAAAGGCTTCCTAAGGGTGGGAAAAGCCCAAGCTTCCTGGCCCAATATCGAGTACCAGTATTGTGCCGAGACTGCATATAAATATTGGCCCAATATCGAGTGCCCGTATTGTGCCGAGGCTGTTGCTAAATAATAAAGCAGCTATATACTTATTAAAAATAAATTGAAAAAGAAAAAAAAATATCGGTAATCATGTACGTAATCGTAAGATATGGATGTAAATTTGGATGTAGAGAAATCGAGTAGACCGATGGAAATAAATTTTTTTGCATATACTAGGTCTCGAACCTGGTTCTTCATGGCTGCTAAGTAAGTCTTATATCCACTAGGTTGTGAGGCTATTCATAGAAGTCAGAGGTTTTTAAGATACTTCGAGCATGAAACCACTTTTCGACAGATTTGGCTGAAATTTTTTTCATAGGTTTAGAATAGCTTTATTTATGAATTCCTAAAATATCATAATTTTTGACCGTTTAGATCGCGAGATATTTGAAGACAAAGTTCGCGATTTTGAGGGTCATGTCCCATTTAAAGTATGTAAAATGTCTGGTTCCTCCAACTAATTTTTATTATATTAAAAAATTCTCTCAACAGAATTGGAAAAAAAAGTAGGAGCGTTGAAAAATGTTTTTAGAATAAGTTAAAAAAATAAAAGTAGCACCTCACCGTTTTCTTATCGAGATATAATAATTAAAAAAAATCATTTTCGATCTATCTCCAACCTGCTCGCTTAACAAATTATAGTAATCTGGCAACGCCGAGCGCAACGCTCTCTGAAATAGTGTAGAATAAAAAGCGGGAAATTCAAATCTTTCACGGTTTTAGTAAAATTCAGCTGCGTAACTAAAATATTAAAATCACTATTTAAATTAGTTATAAATAAAAAAACGATTAAATAAATGAATAAATATGATATTTTTTTATAAGACAATTTTTTAGATAAATTTTTGTTTTTTATAAATTGACCTTTGTGCCGTAATCGCTTGAGCATCTTTTTAATTAAATAATAGGTACTATTATTGGAAAACGCAATACTATTTGTATATACTCAGACCATAAACAAAAATACATAAACACTCAGAGCAACGTTGTCAGATCACTGAAACTAACAATATGTAATTATATGTGTGAACGTCTGTGTGACAAGGCTTCTAAATTTTTGTCTATAGTAAATACTCTGACTATAGTATACCACGCTGGAACTACCTTAAGTACCCGATGAAAAAATATTTTATACAATTGTATAAAATTATATATAAATTGGATAGAAAAAAATGGCCCGATCCATTTGTATATAATCGTAAATAATTATATCTCATTTGTATATAATTACCTAATGTTTTCGTAGAGATTATATAAAATTATATACAATTCTATATAATTATATACAAATATATACATTTGTATATAATCACATATTGTATTCGTATAGATTATATATAATTATATACAATTCTATATAAATGTATACAAATATATACATTTGTATATAATTTTATCATTCTTTTTTGCATTTTTATATAGAATTATATACGATTATATATAATTGTATATAATTATATAAAAATTTTATATAATTATGCATCAGCTCTATCCAATTTTATATAATTCATATATAACTGTATACAGTTATATAAAATCTTCTATCATCGGGTACTATTTGTTATTTAGCTGTCTTATAATTATATGTAATATAATTATATGATATGTGAAATTTTAAAATAATATAACATCATGATATTTACTACTTAAAGTTATTTGAACTCAAATAAAAATAAAATTATTAGTAAACTCGAACAAATTTGATAGAAATTTGAAGCGTAGGCCGAAACTAGCAAACCAAGGCTCGGTAGTCGAAGATTGTCCGGATTTTGGGCCAAGACTAGTAAACAGAGGCTCAGCAGTGAAAATTGGCCGATTCTTGAGCCAAGACTAGCAGCCCAAGCACAATGTTGACACACACACACACACACGCACACACACACACACGCACACACACACACACACACATTAAGATAATCAGAATAGCTTCCTAGGACCTCGACATCTGATGAAAACTAGGTTTTCGAAAATCGGGATGAAAATAATAACTTTCCGAAATTATTAAAAATCTTCGATTATCTTAGCGGCAAGTTAAAAGAAATCGTTCAATCTTGAATAACTTCTAATAATATAATTATATATAGTTGGATCTCATCGTTTTTTCTCGATTTCACTTTGAGATTATAAAAATTTATCTAAACGGCCAGATATAATTTGATCCAAATATTGGCAGAATCTAACTATATCTCGTTATAGATAACCGTATCTTGTCATATATACTTTGATCCTGCCAATATTTGAATCTAATTATATCTAACCGCTTAGATATAATTATATATAGTTGGATCTCATCATTTTTTCTCAGACAACGTTTTCGAGGACAGAGAGCTCGAGAACAGCGGGAAGTTTTGGGGTTGACCATTTGGGTCATCCATTTTCCAGATTTATTTTTGTCTTTAGCAGCTCAAAATATATATATATATATATATATATATATATATATATATATATATATATATATATATATATATATATATATATATATATATATTAGGGTGGCGCAAAAAAACCGACTATTTTTTTTTTTCGATCTCGCATGAAAATTTGTTTGTTTACGATGTTTTAAGAAGCCTCTCCAAAAATCAGCTCGATAAAAATTTTTAAGAGGTTGCTCACGAATTTTGAAAATATCAAAAATGAATTAAATTCGGATTTTTGATTTCAAAATTTTTTTTTTCTCGTGGCAGCAATAGTTTATATTTGTAAAATCATGACTACGCTGAAAATTTAAACCCAAAATTCAAATATTTAAACCTCGCTCAAGAATTTTGAATGTTTCCGAGTGCTGTCATTTGGACGTTTTCGAGCGACCCTTGAATATTAATAATAAAGCTTCTCGATTTTTTCACCATCAATTTACATGACAATGAATGAAAATAAAACCCGAGAAATAGAAATAATAAGTTTTTTACATACTTATTTATTTTTTAATTCAATTTGTAGATTTTTTCGCTTATTCAAAACTTACCAAATTTTATTGTTAAAGACTGTCCTGTATATTTTTGGTTCTGCAAAAGTTATATTTTACTGAAATGACAATAATTGAGTTGTAAAAAAATACAAAAACTAATTCAAACTATTAGTTACATATTATCAGTTAATATTCAAAATTCTTGAGCGCCGTTTAAATATTTGAATTTTGGGCTGAAATTTTCAGCATAGTCATGATTTTACAAATATAAACTATTGCTGCCACGAGAAAAAAAAAATTTTGAAATAAAAAATCCGAATTTCATTCATTTTTGATATTTTCAAAATTCGTGAGCGACCTCTTAAAAATTTTTTATCTAGCTGATTTCTGGAGAAGCTTCTTAAAACATATTGAACAAACAAATTTTCATGCGAGATCGAAAAAAAAAAAAATAGTCGGTTTTTTTGCGCCACCCTAATATATATATATATATATATATATTTTTTTTTTTTTTTTTTAAAGTCATCTGAGTATCCTCGAACACGTACGTCTAAATAGCGTTTTTCACTTATCCCGCTCATGCCACTTGCCCGACCAAGTCAGCTGAGCTAAAATAAGAAAAGTCAAAATAAAAAAAAAATCCTATTCTTCAAAGTAAATTATGATGAATGAAAAGGAGTCTTTTTCGTAAGTCTATGGAAAATCGTATTAAAGTGTAATAAAAAATAATAATGAAAAGAAAAACATATGTGCCGACACGGTAATACTCGTTACTACGTTATCATATTGGTAATGCAGTCAGAGTTATGTCGAGTAGTCTCGCGTAATATATATATATATATATATATATATATATATATATATATATATATATATATATATATATATATATATATATATATATACGAAATAGAGAGCATAGCAGCAGAGATGGAAATAAAAGAGAGAATCAATTGTGAAGCTTATAAAGTAACGCCGCTTAAGAGGTATAAGAATATGCTGCGTCACGAAAATAACTACGGGATTTTTCCGTCCACTCGTGTGGAATGTAGCACGTGAAGCGAATTTCTGTTCACTCTATGGAAAAAACTTTATATTCCGCATTTATCCATAGATAATTCATTTATATTACATTTATAATTATTTTACTTCCTTTTCATATTATGTTCGACTCTTTCTATATGATTATCTTCGTTATAGCATTTATATAATTATTTATTTAAATATTCGAATACACTGGTCACAAAAAGTAAAGGATATTCAAAAAATTAGAAATTTTTAGATGATTTTCCGAAGGATGTTACTTGGCGAAAAATTGTAGTAGGACAAAAAAAAACACATTGAAGCTCAAGGTTTCAAGTTTTCAACCTACTTAGAAAATCTCACAGGATCCAATAGATTCTCATAAATTCTCATAGAGATTTTATAAGAATGAATGAGTTCTATGAGAAGTTCTATAGTTAAGTATAGGGCCTCATACATACAGCTATAAGAATCTATCGGATATTTTAAGCAGGGCAAATCCTCAGTTTAAATATTTTTATCACTGATAGTTTTTAAGTAATCATGAACAAATCGGAGGAAAAAAAATTTTCAAAAGTTTATCCATCCTTTCAGAAGGTCCATGGCTTTCAATAATCGCTCAACGCAATTGCGAAGCAGTGTTCTGTTAACGCTGACTCGGTCCCAACTGATTCACTCACATAAAAATCGTATTCACATTTATTTTAAAACTAGCTGTTACCCGCCTGCCTTGTTGGGCATTTTGTAATGCTAGATAACTATATATTTTGTTTTGATTATTGATATCAATATCCTAGCATTTACCGTTCGAACATCCAAAAATATTTTTATTCTCTCGCACTTTTCTCTACGGAAAAAAAGGAACTGTAATAAATAAATCTTGATGTCTAATAGTTATAATATTTTCAGTAAATACCATTCATTCAAATATACTTATCCAAAAAATTAAAGGAACAAGAAAATTTTATAAATTTTTTAGTGATTTTTGGAAGGCTGTATTTTCGTGAAAAATGATCGCATCGAAAAAATAAAAAAAGCATAATGAAGTTTGAAATCTCTTGCTTAAAGATCTTTCGGCAAAAAAAATTTCGAGCTACGGTTTTTGCGGAATCATAAGAAACAGCTCGAGACACAATTTTTTTTAATTTTTTGGTTTTTTTTAGGTCTACGGGGACGGGAAAATTTTATTTGAAAAAACCAATTCATGGCTTGTTTAGGAAATTTATTCAGCTACAATTTTGACGTTCTAATTAGCAAATTGTCTCACTTAATATTTTACAGTAGGTGATTCTGTGCAATTTTCAGATAGTAATAGTCAGGAAAAATATTATTTGAGTAACCTAGACAAAAATATTATACATATACTAAATATGAAATTGATTTTTAGATAAAAAAAAATTTTTAAATAACTTTTTTTTCGCATAAATAGAGGATTTTCTAAAATGGAGTTAGACAATTTGCTAATTAGAACGTCGATTTGCTTTTTTTTGTTTCTTTGTACGACAATTCGCAACTAAGATATCAGCCTTCCAATGGAAAAGATTCCTTTCGTCTTTGATTATTGATATCTCAGCAACTAAGGGGACATCTATGAATTACGTGAGCTCAGAATGGGGGGGGGGGGATCCAATAAAATCTCACCAAATCTCATTTAAACCGAGGGAGGGATAATCGAAAATCTCACCTTAGCTTCAAGAAATATAAAATATTACAAATATTGAAAAAAAGTAATTTTGAGTGTTTATTTCGCCCGTTAAAATAAATCTCATGGCTATTAATTATAAATTATTTCAATCGGAAAAGTACACGAGTCTCCATGGATTGAGTGAAAATTTTAAAAAAGTGTTGTTTTTATCTGTTCTTTTTTGCTTTGAATTTAATATAATTTAAATAGAATAACTATAGTATAGGGGGGGGGGGCAAAAGGATGTACCTAAGGAAATTCTACGTTTTTGAGGACTAAAATACGCTAAAATCGTTTAGTTTTTAATGATATTCAAGATAAATAGACAAAATTTTCAGCTGCCGTTAAGAAATAAAATTTTTACTTTTGGCGGGCAAAATGGGGTACCCTTAAAAAATGTTGAAAAAAAAAAATTTCTGAAAGTTGATCCAATTTCATTAAATGAAATTTTTTAAATGTAATATACCTCAAGAAAACTTACATTTCACATCATTGGTGCACAGAAAAAAAGGTTGACTTGGCCCAAGATAATTTTTGCCTTCATTTTTTTATTCTTGGGCTTAGTAATTGGGTGTTTTTAATCCAAGAACATTTTCTTCGACTAATATCATTAAAATATTGTATCAAGAATAATTAAATTTGAATTCAAGTTGAATAATCTTGGCTTAAGAATATTTATTTTAAGTCAAATTTATTTTGTTTCTAACCAAGTAAAAAAAACTATCAAAATAAGATATTTTTCTGTCTTGGTTGGTGAGTATAGTAAATTGTCACAATATATATCAATATCACAAACCAAGAACTTTTTTTGCGTGGCAGAAGAACATTTACTCTCAGTTTGAGAAAACTACATTATCTTCTCAAGACAACGGTCTATTGGAATGAGAAAATTGTAATTTTGATTTAAATAAATTATAATCTTCACTTAATAAAATAACTTTTCTTGAATCATGCAAATATTTACTTAACGGAAGACATAAAATTCTCCCATTGATGATTTTTTTTTTTGACTTAAAAAAAACGTAGTCTCGATTCAAAAAATAAATGACTCTACTTAAAAAAATATATCGACCTATATTTTTGAGTGTATTTAACCTAATATAAATATTAAATGATGTCAAGTAGGAAAGTGTATGCGTATATTCAGAACATCACAATACAGCAGTATAGGGGATAACGAATAAACTCTCGCGATTAAATGGCTTATGAGCAAATTGAGAAAAATAAATTGTTTGCTCATGGTAGGAATCGAACCCAGACCGATTCGGCATCACGCGAGAGCTTTACCAGTTATGCTACTTTTTTTTTTTTTTTGAAAAAGTTTATTTTCAGTAAAAAAAGATACATTATGGGTGACAGTTAAATGGAAATTAAACTTAAATAAACATTTGTCTTAACTAATAAGTAAGTAGAAGCTTGTCCTATGCAAAAAGCTCTCACTTCTGTAATGTCTGTGCTGCTTGGAGCGGCAAATTTGTTTGAAATCGTTTTAAAAATTATTAGATATTATTTTATTTGTATATTTTTTTCTTATATACATCTCAGTATTTGATGGATTTTAAGTACGTGGTGAAAAGATAAAAAATTTTTTGATCCAAAACCACCCTGACTTATTTAATTATCACTTATCACTACCTTACGCTAAAACATTATTTACATTATATACATTTATATACAAAATTGCATGCTCTGGCTATAATAGAGCTGCGTATTTACTTTGGCGCCTTCTTAGGAGCTTCTTCGTGTGATTGCAGTTGGCATTAAGCCACCAGTACTTCTTGAAGTCTAGTCTTTTGAAGTCCATTGAATCCCTTTCGGGAATGGACGTCGAGTAAGTGAAGTCAAGCTTCATGTTTTCGTAGCTGTCAGGTTGAAGGCTGATTCTTTCGTCAGCTTTGTTCCGTTTCCAGTGATAAAGGACTGGTATGTTGTTGCCGTCTTGAACTACTCCTTTTGCGTCAAAGTGCATGAACGCTTGAGGTGGTATGCACCCTGCCAGGTTACCCACTTCTATGTCTTCGATGTTGGTTAAGGCTAAATTTTGGATCATCGTGTTGTTGATCAGCGGTAGCTTAGCGTAATAGTCGCGGGTTAATTGTATAATAAAATTGTCGATTCGAGGAATGTCGGCAACCTCATACAGCAGGTCGTTGCTCACGTACTTTTGGTAGTTCGATTCACTGGATCGGTATAGCCTGGTGCAGGCTCTCAGGCAATATCTTTCAAATGCTCGTATTTTTTCCATGACGGTGTGGTTGGTGTTCCACCAGATGGGGGCGGCGTATGTTATAATTGGGCGGACTAGCAGCTGGTAGCAGATCACCTTCGCTTTTATTGAGAGATGTTTGCAGTAAAATATTCTGCAGTTAGCTCTGAATGCGGTTCTGGCTTTATCCAATTGTAATTCGAGGTGGTCATTACACTTAAGAAGATAATCTAGGTGGACTCCTAGGTATCTAACCCTTGTTTTTCTAGGCACTGCGAATATTTTATTTGACCCTGGTTGCTTGATGTTGATGTTAAAATCTGCGAGGCCTCTTTTTTTTGATGTGCTTAGAAAATTATGGGTCCTTCTGAATAGAATAATTTCGCATTTAGTGGGGTTTACCCGAAGGTTCCATAAGGCATAGTGCTTAGTGATGGTATTTGCTTCTTCTGAAAGTTTTTTTTGTAGTATTGTCATTGATGGACCAGAAAGATAGATAACGGAGTCACCTGCGAATGCTAGTGATCTTAGTGTATAAGGAATCATATCTGTTGTTTTGTTCATTCTGGTGGAATTTACTATTTTTACTGTGAGAATTATAAAGAGTACGGGAGAGTTGACGGTGCCTTGTTGGAATCCCTCGGCTATGAGAAATATTAGTGATGATATGAATATTCCGTCCCATGTTACGAAGGTTTTATTGCTGATCATATCAAGTATGATAAAAATTAGCCATCGTTTGAACCCATAGTGTTTGCACCTGTATAGTAGCCCATTCGTCCAGCCAGAGTCAAAGGCTTTTTCTAGGTCGATAAGGAGTGCTGCTGTGTGATGTACTCGTTCGAGATGGTATTTAATGTCAGACACTAGTTTGTTGATGGCGTGTGTTGTTGAGTGACTGTGCCTGAAACCAAATTGGTTATCTGGGATCACGTCGTTGACTTCGCAGGCTTTAATTATCTGTTTGTTAATGATAATTTCGTAGACCTTACTGATGCTAGGCGTTAGACTTATCGGACGATAGCTGGCTGGCTCATTGGGATTTTTATCTTTTTTTAGTATGGGAAGTACTTTGGCACGTTTCCAGTTGTCTGGGAAATAGTAACGATAGGTGGGATGTTGTCTAAACCACTCGAGACTTTATTCGGTAATTTTTTAAGAATATTTTCAAGCTCAGCTGCTGTGCAGAAAAATTCTTCAGATGTTGATTTAGGATTTAAGGCAGAGTTGATGTTGTCAAATGTGGTATGAGTGTTATTATTTTCTCTGAATTCTTTGGCTTCTTGTCTGATTTTTCCTACTTCATGGTCAACAGTTTGTCTGAGAATTGTGTTGTCGTTTAGATATCTTGGTGAGTTAATTTTTTCAAAGTGAGCTCCAATTAGGTTTAGTTTGTCTACTGGTGTTGTAAAAGTTAAGTGATCATTTTCACTAATAGCTTGAGATGGGTCACAGGTGCTTCGGGTGATGATTGGATTGTCTTTTTTCAGCTTAATGTTATCTATATTAATTTTTTTATGAGGTCTGAGCAATTTATTTATTTTTGGGAAAAATGATTTGCTGTTTCGGTGGTTTATTTGTTTGAGCTGAGATGACCAGTAGCTGTTCGCTGTCTTGACAAATTCGGCGTGAATTTGGCTTTTGATGTTTTCAATGGCTATTTTTGTATCTTGTGTGACTTTATTTTTAATTTTTGGATCTGTTTTTATTAATTTATGGTACAGTGTGAGCAGTTTAGACTTGTCTGTGTGTAGTTTTTTAATTTTAGAGCTGACATAATTATAGATTTTGTCTTGTGGTTTGATAACTGGGACGACTTGGTCTATCGTGTAGATTATTGTTTCATCAATTTCCTTGAGGTAGCTATCTATTTCATCAATGGTCAAGTTTTGATTGTCTGGAATTTCTGTAGTGAAGTTGGTACTTAGTTGTTTGGTAAATTTATTCCACTTGGTGGATTTATATTTGAATCTGTGGTGGAGTTTATTACAATGTAAAGTGGCTATGTCATCCATATCTATGGATATTTGAAATTGAATGGCGTCGTGATCGCTGTCATATTCTATTGTATTTAGTTTGTTGTTTATTAAATTTTTTAAGGTAATTCTTGAGTCGGCAATGCAGATGTCCAGGTATGATTGGGCTGGCTTGAAGGTCGGATTGGATGGTGGGTATATGGTTGCCTTGTATTTTAGTGCTGTGTCATTCGACCATCGTTTGAATAATTTTCCACGTTGATTTTCGTTTGCGTCACCGCACTCGCTGTTTCTGGTGTTGAGGTCACCAGCCAGGATGTAGTATGAATTGTGATGGTCTGCCTTGATGCCATCCAGAAGAGAGTTCAGTTCTTCAATGAAAAGTGATCGGTTGTCATTGGTAGCATACGCGCTTATGATAAATAAACATGAGTTATTACTTAATTGCAAGCTGATAATTGTGTATTCGAGTATGTTATTAGCTATTGAACTTGGGAAAAAAATTTTTTGGTATTTGATTGATTTTTTTATAATTATAGCTGTGCCACCCCCTTGGATGGCACCAGGTCTATCAGTCCTGATAACATCGTAGTTCTTGAACATCAAGGAGTGATTGGAGTTCAGCTTAGTTTCAGAGATGAGTAGCAAATCGTATTTATTTGAGTCTAGTAGTATTTGAATTTCATACCTTTTTCTATTGTGGATTAGTGAGTTGACGTTTATTGCTATTATGTTTAGTGAGTTCGTTGAGACTTGTTGAGAGTAGTCCATCGTATTTATATCTTGGTGGAGGGGGTTGTTTACCCCCAGCATGTGTATAATGTGGTGATGTTAGCTGTGTTTTCAGCTATTTGCTTTGCTATTTCATTTAGTTGTGTGTGGACTAGGTTAAGTATCTCTTTTTTGAATTCATTTAGCCAACTTTGTAGTTGAAAGTTGGCGTTGTTTTGCTGCTCACTTTGTTGTGAATTTTAGTAGTTGTTGTAGATATTGCTTGTGTTTTGAGGCTGGGTATTATGATGATGAGATTGGGTGCTTGGAGCTTGCCTGTTATGGAAATTATCGGTAATGTTGGCATATGATATTCGGTTATTTACCGGTCTTGATAAACTTCTTAAGTTTGGTTTGCTTTGGTTTTTTTTGCTGTGTATGAGATTTGCATTTTTGTGGTATATGCAACCCTTGTATGAGGCGGGATGTCCTGTCTGGTTGCAATTTGCACATTTGATGTTTGCTTTAGGTGCATCTTTTTCAATAGTACAATTTTGGGGGGCGTGTTCGCCTCCACACTTAACGCATCTTGGTGCACAGTTGCAGTTGTGACTTGTGTGTCCAAATCGCTGACATCTATGACACTGAACTGGTCCTTTTTTTCGAGGTTTTTGCCACGAAATTTTTTGTGATAGTAAATGTCTGGTCTTCGTTAGTTCAATGGTCCTGCTGGAGTTTGAAACTTGGACTAGGAAGTAGAATTTATTGGGATCTGACTTATCGTAATTTATTTTAGTAACTTTTGTTATCTCGGCCAGCTGGAAATTGTGAGATTTCAGTTCAGCTTCTACGTCTGCGGCATCATAACCACCATATACACCATGTAACACTAGGCTTTTTGGTCTCAGGTGTCGTGGTGTGAATGTGTAGGATTGGCAGCCTTCAATGGACTTTACTAACTCATTCATTTTGTTAAAAGTGTCTATATTGATTGCTGAGATCGTGATGTTTGTTTGATCAGCCTGTCTTAGTACAAAATCATCTTTGTTAACGTTGTTGTCAACTGCTAGTTGCACGATTTTTTTGATAGTTGTGCCTTCCACATGGATAGGTGGTGGTCTGATGTTTTTGATTGGTTGATGGGGGGCATCTATCAGGTGATTTGTTGGTGATGCTGGAGTATTATCTTGTGAGTTAATATTAGTATTATTTAAATTATTTGAATTACCTGGATGATCTGTTGCGTCTGTATGGTCCATTTCAATTGAATCATCCTGGAGATTTTCGTACTGGTTATGAGTGGGAGTAGTGCTGTCTTCGGATGATAGATTTGGTTGCTTTGCTGTCTTTCTGGGTTGGACCCAGTCGCCTTTGTTATCTGGAGAACCGTCTGGGTTAGTTGATGAACGAGCTCTGGATAAGTTGGGTTGAATTTTGTGTAATTGGCTGTTAGTGCCCATTTCTTTCATTGCTTTTTGAACCATTTTATCAAGGAGGAATGAATTATTGATCGACCTCGGTGCTGGTATTTTGTTGTTATTCGGTTTTTTGACACTTTCTTTTTCATCACACTTATCATCATTTATTTTACGTTTACCTGTGTTCGACGCCATTTTAGAGGTTAGCCACGCGGGCTGTGCCTCCTGATGTTTACTTGAGGTTTAGTCCCAGTTATGCTACTCGACCATTTCTTGAATGTTTGTTCACTTTACCCATATCTAGTAAGCACATTGTACAATGTAGAGTCTACACTACCGCCACTTTAGTATAGTACAGTTAGCTTTACCAAGAGAATTTTTGCGTTGAGCCGTGAGCGCAGTTGCTGTTGGTTCAAACGTCTACGCTGACTTGCCGCAACACAACAAATACTTAAGCCAAGATATTTGTTACTATTGAGTCGAGTACTTTTAATTCTTGATTCGAGTCACAAATCATCTCGATTCAAAATAAATTATTCTTCAACAAAGAATATTTTACTTTTCGGACAATTGATTATATGTCGGGGCAAAATATTTATTTTTCTCACTTTAAGAAAATATTTCTTACTTCAAGAAACATATATTACATTGGTTGAATAAAAAAAAAAATCTTGTGCCAAGATGACTAAATTTAAGAAAATTTTGTTCTTGAACCAAGAAAATTTTCGTTTTTATTCAAAATTGCAAAAAATATTCTTGCGGCAAGAAAAAATTTAGGATAAAAAAAATTTTTTTTTTTTTAATAATCGAAAATAGAACTAATAGGATATTTATTCAAGTTTTTTACACTGCCCTTTAAATTACTGTGCGACCATTAGTTGCTGAGATATCGATAATCAAAGACAAAAGGACCCTTTTTCATTCGAAGGCTGATATCTCAGCAGCAAATTGTCGCACAGAGGAACAAAAAAAAAACAAATTGTAGCTGAATAGATTTTCTAAACAAGCCATGAATTGGTTTTTTCAAAAAAAAATTTTTCGTCCCCGTAGACCTAAAAAAAAACAAAAAATTAAAAAAAATTGTGTCTCGAGCTGTTTCTTATGATTCCGCAAAAATCGTAGCTCGAAATTTTTTTTGCCAGAATATCTTTAAACTAGAGATTTCAAACTTCAATTTGCTTTTATTGTTTTTTCGATACGATCATTTTTCACGAAAATACAGTCTTCCAAAAATCACTAAAAAATTTATAAAATTTTCTTGTTCCTTTAATTTTTTGGCTAAGTGTAGTAATATCGTGATTTCAATATTTAATAAATAATAATTATACAGAAAAAAAGGATATCTTGGCGCAAGAAATTTTTTCTTGCCGCAAGAATATTTTTTGCAATTTTGAATGAAAACGAAAATTTTCTTAAATTTAGTCATCTTGGCACAAGATTTTTTTTTTTATTCAACCAATGTAATATATGTTTCTTGAAGTAAGAAATATTTTCTTAAAGTGAGAAAAATAAATATTTTGCCCCGACATATAATCAATTGTCCGAAAAATAAAATATTCTTTGTTGAAGAATAATTTATTTTGAATCGAGATGATTTGTGACTCGAATCAAGAATTAAAAGTACTCGACTCAATAGTAACAAATATCTTGGCTTAAGTATTTGTTGTGTTGCGGCAAGTCAGCGTAGACGTTTGAACCAACAGTAACTGCGCTCACGGCTCAACGCAAAAATTCTCTTGGGAAAGCTAACTGTACTATACTAAAGTGGCGGTAGTGTAGACTCTACATTGTACAGTGTGCTTACTAGATATGGGTAAAGTGAACAAACATTCAAGAAATGGTCGAGTAGCATAACTGGTAAAGCTCTCGCGTGATGCCGAATCGGTCTGGGTTCGATTCCTACCATGAGCAAACAATTTATTTTTCTCAATTTGCTCATAAGCCATTTAATCGCGAGAGTTCATTCGTTATCCCCTATACTGCTGTATTGCGATGTTCTGAATATACGCATACACTTTCCTACTTGACATCATTTAATATTTATATTAGATTAAATTCACTCAAAAATATAGGTCGATATATTTTTTTAATTAGTCATTTATTTTTTGAATTGAGACTACGTTTTTTTTAAGTCAAGAAAAAAAATCATCAATGGGAGAATTTTATGTCTTCCGTTAAGTAAATATTTGCATGAGTCAAGAAAAGTTATTTTATTAAGTGAAGATTATAATTTATTTAAATCAAAATTACAATTTTCTCATTCCAATAAACCATTGTCTTGAGAAGATAATGTAGTTTTCTCAAACTGAGAGTAAATGTTCTTCTGCCACGCAAAAAAAGTTCTTGGTTTGTGATATTGATATATATTGTGACAATTTACTATACTCACCAACCAAGACAGAAAAATATCTTATTTTGATAGTTTTTTTTACTTGGTTAGAAACAAAATAAATTTGACTTAAAATAAATATTCTTAAGCCAAGATTATTCAACTTGAATTCAAATTTAATTATTCTTGATACAATATTTTTAAGATATTAGTCAAAGAAAATGTTCTCGGATTAAAAACACCCAATTACTTAGCCCAAGAATAAAAAAATGAAGGCAAAAATTATCTTGGGCCAAGTCAACCTTTTTTTCTGTGTATGAATCGAATCTAAAATACAGTTTATTTAGATAAAATGATTACTCAAAACTATAAAAAAGACGAAGTAAATATTAAAAAAATAAAACTTCAAAGATTAACAACCAAAGCTTAAATATCTGTCGTTTGTTAAATAAGAAATTAAAGTCTCAAGTAATGAAACCATAAAGTATACAAAATAATAAATTTAATTAGAACGTTATTTTGTAAAGTCCTTTAAATAAGAAACTTTGCCAGGAGTTGTTTTTGAATTTTAATATTAGTCAATAGTTAAATTTAATGATATGAACAAGAATAAATAAATTTTCACGGATATTTATTATTAAAGCAAATACTAAATATTCTCATCGAAAGCAATAAAGATTGACTATGTGAAACTGTATATTATACTTTGTCGATTAGTAAAAAGTATGTATCAGCCTCCGCAAAATTTATTGTTGGATGCAATAAAATTTCATGCGCTATCGCCACTTATTTAAGTACTAAAATAACTCAATTTTCATACGCTTTCGGAGGCCAAGCGCTCTTAGTGCCAGAGACTGAACTCTGTTTGCGATAGGTCGGTGGTTCGAGCTTATGTCGGCTGAAATTTTTCTGAAGATTTTTCACTTAAAAATTCGAACAACTACACAGTGAACACACCAACGTTACAGTGATATTACATCTAGAAAACATGTAACGTATCAAATTCAACGTAAATTATACATTCTAACGATACAAATTGTAATGTAAATGGTACGTCAAATTTTTGACGTAAATGTGACATTAAGATTACATACGCGTTATTTACCGAGTGATATTACATTGGTGACCTAAATGTTATATTTATATCACATAGTAATGTTAGCTTTACATTGTAGATATTACTTTAAAATTACGTAAAAAAATTAACTTATATGTGACATAATCCTGGTGATTTTTTTTTATTGTCACATTTACATCACAATGTAATGTTTCGGCTATGGTCATATTGTTACAGCACTCTTACATAAAAAATAATCATATTTATTTTACATCGAAACTTTTCATTACATTTATGCAAAAAATTTTACTTCAAAATAGTATCCGTATTCAACGGCATTGTGATAGAAAGGGTTATGCATAAAAACTATGTATTTGTTAGTATGAAATTTTTACATTTAATTTATGTAAGAAATAATATTTGATATTGCATATAAATAATTGAAATAATTATTTTTATTGTTATTAATATTTTTATTTTATTATTAGACATTTCATTTAATTGCACACCTCAAGCGCGAAAGCGCTGAGGGTGCTTTATGATCGCTCTAAATTTTTTTGAATTTTTATTGTTATTATTCTTTTTTATTAAGTTAAGCAAATAAATAACAATAATCATAAAATACTTATTTACAAGCAGGCGGAAAAACTAATAATCTGCCTGACATGAGAACATGCATTTGTTGCACAGTAAATATTTGATAGTTCCGGAATCCACCGCAAAGATATTCATAGGCGCGGACCAGAGTCGTAATTTAGAGCCCATTTTAAACCTTCTAAAGTCAGATCTATTTCAGACGTGGAGGCTCAAAATATAGTTCCTGAAGTGCTACAAATTTCCGTTTGCAGCACTTTAGGGTTCAATAAAGGATCTGATGAAAATTAAAATTATGTCCAATGTCGAACCTCTAAGACCTATTTTATTGTAATAATTATTATATTAATAATAATATTCACATTATTTAAACCATTATCATTATTAATATTATGATTAATAATAATCTGCCCTGATTAAGAAATCTAATTTGGGATGATTTGAGATTACGTACACGGGAAAAAAAATTCCCGGATTTTTTACGATTTAACTATCATAATTTTCATTATATTCGTAACGCTGGACTATAAAATTTTAGTCAAAATTTTTACAATGGACTATCGTAAATTTTGTTTTATAATTAACTACTGGAAGGAAGAGAAAATCAAATACTATAGAGTAAATTATACAAGTTGTGTTAATATAAATTACAATACAACTATCGTAAAATGAATGAGTCAGTAATGTAGAATTTCTTTAGATATAAAAGTATAATTAGAAGTCAACGGAGTAAAATTTATTTTGTAAAAAAAGTAGAACTTATAATAAAGAAAAAAGAAAATTTATCATTTTGTATTTTTTTTTTTTCAATAATTAAACTGAGAAGGTAAATACAATGTCGAAATGAAAATAAAACATGTTGAAGTAGTAATAATAAAACATTTATTTAATATTTTTTTAAATATATTTTTTTGGTATCACGGTTAAAAATTTACTACAAATGTGTAGGAAGTTTTAAGGCATAACAATTTAGTAATAATACCATTCAGTTTTGTAAATTTACTATATGACTTATTCGAACTCCATTTAGGAAAATTACAAAATATTTGTTGAAGTTTACTAAACATCTATCGAAAATTTGTTTAGTAATATTGCAATACAAATGTTGTAATTTTACTAAACAATTTCTATTAAAAATAATTTGTAATTTCAGTCAGCTGTATTGTAAATTTACTAGACAATTTATTTTAACAGTTTACAAAAATTACAGCATATTCATTGTATTATTACTAAACATCTATCGAACATTCGTTTAGTAATATTAAAATACAAATGTTGTAATTTTACTAAACAATTTGTATTGAAAATAGTCTGTAATTTCAGTAAGCTGTATTGTAAATATACTAGACAATTTATTTTAACCAAGTTTCCGGGTAAAAAAATTATATATAATTATATAGAACTACCCGATGAAAAAAGATTTTATACAATTGTATAAAATTATATATGCATTATATATAAATTGGATAGAAAAAATGGCCCGATCCAATTATATACAATCTGTATAGAAATTGTATACAATTCTATACAATTCCATACAAATTATATAGAATTGTATATAATTTGTATAGAATTGTATATAATTATATAGAATTGTATAAAATTTGTTTGCTCACGCTATTAAAAATGTAGTTTTGTTCCTTTATTTTATTATATGTTTTTTTTTTTTGTGTTGCTTAAATCCGTGAGAATTTCCAAAGTGTTTTTAAATTTACGTTTCCAGAAAACTTTACTTAAATACTTGTATTTTTAAATAATATTTTATCATAAGTCCAACATTTGCTTTTCTATTTGAAAATAAAATCACAATTGTCATAAGTCGAGGTACGGATAGTAACAAAAAACTTAAACAAACTAATAATTTATGACTTAATCCTCAAGGGTTCAATCCTAAGTTTCCAAAAATATTCATTTATTGCAACTATCTCACCAGCTGAACTAAATTACTTTATTACTCCTTCGGGCCCAAATACTTTCCCATGCCTTTCTCAAGCCCATATGTTTCTTGTATTGTTCTACCGTTTTACAGTGCTTCAAGAGTTCTATCCTTTCCTATTTTCTATCGGTCTTCTCTTGGTTTCTCTCGTTCGTTCTACCCTTCTTCCTTCACCTATTTGTCCTTCCTGCCTGTTTTCCGTTTGCAAACCAGATGTCCAAATTTCCCGAAGATACCCCCAGCCGACTTTCTTTCCACCCACCCTTGGGGACTCTGACGTCATGAACGGGGACTTGGACAAAAATTCTAACTCAAAACGGACTACAGTTATCACCTATCCGTTTACCCGATCTGTCGAGATTCATTTTGAATTCTCTCCAACATTAAAAATATAACTTTGTCGAGACTCGCAGAGTTCTCTCCGTAATAATAAAAACCCTATCCGTACGTCGACCAATAATAACCGAGAATTATTGTTTATATCCAAAATTTATTTTATATCAAAATTTCATTTTAATCACCTTTGTTGTATATTGTTGTAACAGTAACGGAAGTGAATTAAAATATATAATTATTAATAAGACATTAGTTTGTTCTTATTAAATTTATCTTAAATTTATTTAAACGCCCATTTTAGATTTAAATATTTTTATGATAAAAAACACAATTTGTATAGAATTATATACAATTTCTATACAGATTGTACACAATTGGATCGGGCCATTTTTCTATCCAATTTATGTATAATTTTAGACAATTGTATAAAATCTTTTTTCATCGGGTATATATAATTAAATTCCTATACAATGTATTAAATAAATTGTAAATTTTCGTTCATATAGTAGAAACTTTATACTTTTTATTACGATATTTTTTTTTTTTCGTAAGTCCAAGTTTAATTTCTAAGAAAAATTATTCATGGAAGCATTGATAATAAATATTTTTGTCATTATGTAATACAGAATATACTATATTACCACCAAAAAAGGAACTTATCTCTGTCAAATAACAGAGGAGTACTCGTGCCAAAATTGCTTCCAACATTTAAATATAACACTTTTGAAATAAGTTTCTCACCAGGGACACTACAACTGGTGGGCGCGATCTCGTGGCGAGCATCGAACTATTTCCGCTGCTGCTTATAGCACTGGTGACTTCTCTCTCCTACATATAAACATATATAACTTTACTCCCAAGTTATTTTTCTCTTAGTTTAAGCATTGTTTCTTGGTTGGAGAATACAAAAATTTTTGCCTTCAAAAAAAAGCACTTATTCCAAGAAAATTTACTGTCTTCAAACAAAAAAAATAATATTGCTTCAAAAAACTAACACATCTTTCTTTAAAAAATATATATTTAGAAAAAAAAACTCTTAAAACAAGTAAAAATTTTTTGTTTAAGCATAAAAATATGTTGACTTGCGGAAAAAAAAATTTTGATTCAAGATAATTATTTACTAGGTGCAAGAAAATTTTAATTTTCTGAATCGTTAAAAAAAATTTCTTGTATCAAGATTAATTTTCTTGGTTCAAGTGAACTGTATTACTTTGTGAAAAATAAAATGTAGGAAGGGAAATAATTTACATAAAAGACTCTATCACATTTTAAGATAAGTCTGATAGTTTCGCCGAAAGTCAAATAATCCTAAAATTTACTATGAATCCAACTGTGACCTTGAATAACTTTCAAACAATTATAAGAGACCTTTTTTGTAGAGCGTTCAATTTTCAACACAAGTATTCATTGATTTTTTTGATACACTAATTCCCTGGTGAGTGATAAAATTCTAAACTGTAAAAAAAATTTTTCCTATGTTATTTAAATCGGAAATCGAAAAATGCGATTGGCTACCTCTAAAACTTAAATTTAAGAGCCGATCTTCTGACAGAATTTTTACTTCGGCATATTTCATCAATTTCTGGTGGTGCCAAAAAAAACAAAATCTTTTTCGGCACACTCTGATTTTTATATTATAAAATAATTCCAACTTTTAGTATTGATTACTAATACATTTTACAATTATCTGATGTTCTTGTAAATTATAACTACGTAGAAAAAACAGAACTCGAATCCGGAAAAATCTGGAAATTCAAAATTATCTCGCACCAAATAATTAATTATCTTGATATTTTTATCTTTAAGATGATTTTTATCTTAAAAATTCTGATCAGAATTTTTTTTTTCAAGTCGACATATTTTTATGTTTAAATTATGCAAAAGTTTAGTAATATTACAATGCAAGTGTTGTAATTTTATTAAACAATGTATATTGGAAATTATTTGTAATTTAATATACTGTATTAAGTATACAGTAAATCAAATTACAAATAATGTTTGTCAATGTTAAAAACTTCTTATTGGAAACTAATCAACGCTTCGGTAAAATTACAAGACGTGTAAGAAAAATAAAAATTTTCGGCGAAATTACAATGGGTTCTGTAATTTACAAGTCAGAGTTGTAAAATTACTGAAAACATTTGTAAACTTTTAATGACTTTATTGTAATTTCAGTTACAATTTTTTTTTTGTAAATTTACAAAAAATTGTAGTAAATCAAATTACAAACAATGTTTGTAAATTTTAAAAACTTTTTATTGGGAACTGATCAACGGTTTGGTAAAATCACAATACGTGTACGATTACTACATAAAGATAGTAAAGCACCAACTCATCTTGGTAGGTTTCCTAACACGTTTTGGTAGATTGCTCGAATTGTATTGTATATTGTATTGACAACACACTGATTTGTAATTTTACTCATATTTTGTTTTGTAAAATATTTGTAATTTTACAAAAATTTTTAACAGTGTATATATAAAATTTATTAATTATTCATTAATTTAATTTTGTGAGTTATAATATCATATCAGGTTCAAAAAGTATTATAATTGTTTCTTTTTGAATAAAAATAACTCATTCCTTTATATCCAAAATATGCACTTGTAGAAAATTAAAAAAACCATAGGTGCAATTTAAAAAAAATTTTTTTTTTTTCATAATTTATCGTTTTTAAAAAAATCAAAAAATTATTAGGCTTCGGCTAACTTCAGTATCATAAAAAAACATTAAATATCCATAATTTGAGGTTGTTGAAATGTTTACCTCATCGCAAAGTCGGGTAAAATTATTCATTGTCGACAAATGAATAATATTCTGTAACAAAATTTGGAGAATTGAATTTATTAAGAAAAAAAAATTCATTCTGTAAGAAAGACACTTCAATATATTTCACTTGCTAGTAGATAGAACCATTTATTTATTTAATAATTAAACATTATTAAACCCAACAACATACGTATAATACGGACATTTAACAATAGTGATATAATAAGGGTAAGGGTGAGAACAGTTAGATGACGTCACGTTGGGTCCTCTCGGAGGGCCCCGTCGAAATGCCTCTTCTTGGTCCGCTTCGATGTCCACCTCGCCCTTCTCTAGTGGGGGTGAACCTCGTCACAGGCTGGGGGTAGCTCCTGACGTGAGAGGCTACAGGCCTCAAGATGCCTACCGGGCATAAAGGCCCGGTATTCAGGAAAGAGTAGCTTACATTCGGCCGTCCTGATGATGGTCGCGTCCTCGCGGCAAATAGTTAGTTGAAGCTCCAAGTGTTTTTACAACTGCGCCTCAACTCTACTTTTACTTTTGATCTAGAAAATTAATTTATACTTTATTAGTATTATTTCAGTGTAATTTATCATGCAATATCATGCTGCCATTTCTTTCTTAAAAACCTGATAAAACATTGCCTGCATTCATAATATATAATAAAACTCTATGATGTCGTGCACATCATTCACATGCTGGACCCAGTTCTCGAATAGCATACAACTAACCCAACTATACATGCTTGGGCCTAAGTGACATCCATCTCCTTTTCAGACGCCGTCACTGCTCATTTATGTCAGAGCCAAGAAATTTTCCTCAGCCTCACAGAATCTGTCAGTGATTACTAGCGATTGTCCTCTAGTAATAACACAACATGCAAATGGACAGATGTGAGTGCAATCCAACTGCCTTCATTTTGTGCAACATGTTAGTCATGCAGGGCTACTCGACGGTTACCGAGTAGCACCATGCGTCTTTTTTACTGACCTCGGCAACGTTACTATGTTGCCAGATCATAAAAACTCTACAGTCACCCGAGCCACCACCAACCGGTGCAGGTCGTATCTCACGACGCTTCGCAACTCGAGATGACAGTCCTCAGAACCACCACCAACCGGTGTGATCGTATTTGCGACCCTTCACAGTTCTTTCAGCCTCGGGCCTGGCAACTCAAACCAGCACCGACCGGTGCAGGTCGTACTCTACGACTGTTCGCATTTCCATTTTAATAGTGGGATAAAAGTATCTCTGACGAAATTAAAAAAAAATTAATTATGGTATTGCGTATTTTACAAAATATTTCATTTAAATTTTCAAGTGTCCAAAACTGGTCCTAAAGTGGCCAAAAACGGTACCTCTACCCTATTATTTGTAATTAGAATATTTTGATACACGATGTAATGGAATTCAAATTGGAAACAATAGAAAATCCAGTGATATTTCGATAATTTCCGAATTATTCGAAATTTTTCGAATTATTCGAAAATTTCCGAATGATTCGGGAACTTTCGAATAATTCAAAAATTTGAATTATTCGATTCAGGTTTTGAATCGAATATTAATATTCGACTCGGAACGAATAATTCGTAATTTCGAATTATTTGCACACCCCTAAATTAAAAAAAAATAATCAGCCATAGCAAATGTAGGTTATGTTGACGGCAACGTTGCAAATAGGTAAAGGAAAGTATTATAAAATTTCTACTATTTACTACAAAACATAAATATTTACGTAGTTAAAAATAACGTTTTTTTCCATTACTCATTTTTTTTTTTTTTTTATTCAAAAATTTAGCAATGAACTAACTCTCGGTCTGAATAACATTACTTGCATAAAAGATTATTTCGGTAAGCTAAATGTGATTAAATCACTAGTAAAAGCTTGTTAACTTTTTCAAAGGTACAGTCTCGAGCAAAATAAATCCTTCTCAAGTCACGTACTATGGTATATCTATATATTTGTAATGTGAGATGAAACGCAGTGAACAGGCTGTACGTCCCAAACCTTCTTAAGTAAAATTTATAAGGTAATGGTCTTCAAGTGAGGCTCCACCGATTTTTGACTATAAAATGTCTTCTGTATGCAAAAAAAACTTTATACGTATTTATTTGTACTAAAAAAAAAAATATGTTTGTTAAAACGCAAGATTTTAAGAAAAAAATGAGTTTTTCATTTTTTTTCAATTGTTCTACCACTTCTAAAAATTCCTGAGTATAAAAGAGTATAAAAGACATTTTCTGACGAATTTTGGTGAAGGACATATTTCAAAATGGCCAAAAAAAAAAAGATTATAATTTTCTTTTCTCCGTTAAAAATCGGCTTTTTGTTTGAGAATCATGATCATATGATTTTTTTATGTTTTGGACTCATGAGAATTAGGAAAAAAATCATCATGGATTCATTCTGAATTTTACTATAAAAATAAAAATAATTTCGAAGAAACAGGTTTTCTTAAAAATCACGAATACCGTTTGAGTTAAAGAGCTAAAAATTGAGGTGAATGATTTTCATTCGATACCATTTCGATTTCAATCGACCCCCTAAGTATGAGTCAAAAAAGCGATGGGGGCACAATTCCTATATTAATCCGGCTCTACCTTTGTCACGTAGCGATTCAAACGTGCCCTAGCAGACCTGATTTACCGTAAATTTGCGGTATTTTTACCGTAAATCTACCGTAAAATTTGGGTGGATTTACCGAAAATCGTGGTGGGTTTACCGTAAACTACAGTATTTTTACCGAAGAATACATTAATCTACCGTAAAAAATTCGGGTATATATAATCTTATATATTCATCCATTCAGTCAAAAATTTTATAAAGTTTTTCAATTCTTTATATCCCTGATTCAGAAATCTAATTTGGAATGATTCAATCCATGTTAGAGTGTATACCTATATATAGTCAATTTTGCCAACTTTGAATTGTTTTGGATCGTGTTTGAATCATTCCAAATTAGATTTCTGAATCAGGGTTTATTGTCTAAAGAGTTAATAATTATTATGTTTACGTTTATTGACAGAAAATATTATCTAATGTATTATTATGATATAACTCAGGTTGTATAATAAGTTTAAATATTTTATTTTAATTGATAATTTCGGGTCCGAGGTCATTAGAGGGGATAACACGTGTGTGATACCCATCCCTCGAAAAACCGACGCGTGAAAATAGTCAGAGAGGAGCGGGATTTTGTAAAGGTGGGATGTGTTGTTGTCCGTGATTTTTGAGTAACATTTGTTATGGCCCAGTTGCCGTTATAAATTAATTAAATATTAAAGAAACTTTATTTGGTTAATTAATATTGTGTTATATTGAATTCAAAAGTATAGTTTATGTATTATTTATTATTGAAAAATCTCGAGAAGTAAATTATTATCAACACCGGTAAGTCATCTGTATTTTCATTTGTTGCATCGGTTATCGCTGGACCCTCAATAACGTAGATCGCGATAAATGATTGATCAATAATTAAACCTGAGTTAATATTGTAACAATAAGTTAAATATATTTGGTGTATGTTCTAGAGCTCGGTGCATATGTATATATACGCGTCGAATAAATTCCTTAGCGAATTAGACAAGGATAGTGTATGTAGCTCCTTGTCTCACAATAGTATTTAAAATATTATTTCTCTGGGTAAAATTTATTTTATAATTTAATGGTATGCAACCCAGTGTTGCCAAACGTATATTAAGTATCCGCGTCTTTCTCTCTCCAGAATAAATAATTTGAAATAAAGAAAAAGATTAATATTTTTATTTGTTTAGAATTTATGTTAATCATATTGAATATAAATTTGTAATTTGTAATTTGAATTCCCCAGTGGATAAGATAAAATAATTTAATTTAATAATTATTATTATTTGGATGTCATGAGCATATTATTATTTGACGAAATTTGTGATAAAGAATTAATTAATGTAAAGTAAATGGTATTGTAATTGTTCAAAAGTAAGTGATTCGATTCGCGCGGACCATGGAGAAAGACTGCTCGTGCTCAGCAAGCCACAGACCAATAGAAGTTAACTCGACCCCCCCAGCCTCAACTAAGACTTCTCATTGGCAGTTCTTAACTTTTCCCTCTTTCCTCGAAAGCCAGCCATCTCATTGGAGCGCAGATACCGATGTTTCCCACTCCGTCGAGAACCTTCTAGAAGCCGGACTCTCGGGTATAGAAGAAGGGAATCTGAGAGCGGCAGACAGTGCTGCCAGAACGTGCGATATTTTTACCCCCTCCTGCCATTACACTCAATGCTATTTCACCTCAGGAGGGGGTAAAAATATCGCACGTTCTGGCAGCACTGGTGGCAGACCATTCGTTCTCGATCAGTCCAACTGGTAAGAATACTCTTCCGATAGCGAGCAAGGCTATCAGCGCTACACAATAAATATTCAAGCGAGCAAGGCTTGAATATCCTCCAGCAACTACTCAACACCAACAGTTCTTCTTAGAATTTACTCTCAAGCTTGACTAGCTCTTCACAGGGCTAATCTCGTAAGAAACTTTCAACTTGACTAGTTCTTTTCAGAATTAGTCAAGCAGACCTCCGAGTCTCCAGTAAGACTACTCACTAATAACCAACGGTTCTTTTAGGGACCAGCATTGAACTCTCTCAACGTCGTCTCCAGCATATCAGATACTCTCAAACGGTCTTTCTCAAGACCACAACGGCCTTTTTTAAGGCCACCAACTATTTTTAACGTACGAATTCTCTTCAATACAAAACTATTTAACCGGCAGACTACTCGTTGAACAGTTAATTAATTAATAATTTTTTGGAATTATATTTATAAATAATTTATAATACATTTTAATTAAATAATTTAGTAAAAGGAATCCAGTGATAGCCAATATTTATTTGTTTATTCCCTAGATATATTTTAGTAATATTTATTCCTTATTATTTTTATTCATTATATTTATTTGGTTGGCTTTCCGCTCGGTGCATACATTCTCGCTCAAAATTTTGTTCCGTAATCTCTCCCCTGAAATGTTATTATTTTTGTCCGTTTTGTAAAAACGGGCTGGTGATCTCGTGCGCTAACCCAGCCTGAGGAGCTGTTCCAGGAACACCATTATTTTGTTTATAATTATCTATTATTTTGAGTTACATTTATTATTATTATCTATAATTTGTATTACACGTGGGTGACCGCATACGATTCCGGGTTTTATTCGCATCTCCGTCGCGAATATAAAAACGGGTTACGTTATACCTTTTATTACGGGACTGATATTGTTGGACTTGAAGCTTCAAAATCGGACCTCTCGGTGAATGTTTCGATCTCTGGGTTCAAAGTTGGACCTAGAGGACTACAGGGCTCTCAGTCGGATCTATTTCGGGCTGGAAGGGCCTATGTAGACTATAACCGGTGGCCAAGTCACTGGGCTAACTCTTGTCCTGGCATTTTTCTCAAATTTGTTACATATAAGAATTCCCCAATTTTATTTTATTGAATCCATATAGATTAAATTTAATATATTAGTTTTTAATATTTTAATTTACTCGGGAGGAGACCAAGTATAATTTTGATTGGGGAAAACGGAATACCACTTATGGTGTACCTTATTGCGTGTTTCATCCTTGTAGGTGTGAGTGGAAAATGACTCTCAGCAGACGTGGCAGCAACGATGTAGGCCCAATCTTCGGAGGTAGAAAACCTCAGGAAATGAACAGCAACGATGCATTAACACTTACAAATTTATCGGCTCAATTCAATTTTATTCTAACTTTACTAAAGGACTGCGTGTAGAAATTTGTCTCGAAACATATTTATATGGCTAGTTAAAACGTTCTTCAAATAATATTTTTAAATAATCACTGCGGCTATTAATACCGGATGACCAAACTCAAGTATATAGAATAAATTAAATAAAACTCGTGACTGGAACTAAATGACTAAATATGACTAGACTTATCGTTAGGCCGGCTCATATAAATTGTAATGAGCTCTGGTTGTAGAGTAAAGACCTCGCCAAGCGTCATCAGCCCACTACCCTTCTGTCCCACTCTGGGTGATAGCCAGGGCGTAAGTCCTCGAGTAACTGCTTGCTGGCCCTTTTATAGGAAAATTCTGAGGGCGTGGAACTACCCCACTGTCGTTTCAATTCAAGTAGAATTTGATCTAGGGAGCCTCTGACATGGCCCCGTGTGATTAAAGAGTGTCAATTGACATTTAATTACCATAACAGATGGCCGTTGGATCATTTAGATTTTCACACTCGATTTTTAAGTCGAAAATCAAAACCGCACTGTTACAAGGCTCTTAATTTCGACTCGGGGAGATTGTTTTTCCGAAAATACATATGATCCACCTTTTATCCCCCAATCAAATGCACATTGAAAGTAACCAGTCCAACGGACACTATTTTGTCTAATATCGGCCCGTACGGGACGATACTAAAAAAAAAAATCGGTCTGTCAGTTGAACCTGCGGGCCAGTCCCAAAACTTCCCGCTGTTTTCGAGCTCCTTAAGCTCGAAGACATTGTTGAGAATACATTTTCGAGCACTTCGAGCTCGAAAATACTTTTGTATGCCTTTGTTTTAGAAAAATAACGTTTTTTACCATTTTTTCTCCAACGATATCTCTCGAACGAATTCACCGATTGAGGTGGCAATCGACGCGCTTTATTGAGTTCTAGAGCTGATCAAATTTTAAAATTGATTTATCGAATCGTTTTTGAGAAATTTCAAAAAGACTAAAAAAATTTTATTTTAATTCTTTCGTTCACGGTTTCTCTTGAACGAATAAACCGATTTTGATGGTTGAGGTAGCATTCGACGCGGCTTATAAAGTTTTAGAGCTGATTAGATTTTGGAATCAATCCATCGAGCGAATTAAAAGTTATTCAAAAAAACATTTTTAAAAAAATTTTATTTTTCAAATATCTCCGAACGTACCCTACCGATTAAGCTCAAATTTTCAGTGCTTATAGTATTTAACAAGCCGCATCGAATGTCTTCTTGACGATCAAAATCGGTTCACCCGTTCAAAAGTTACAGAATATTTACATACGTACGTACGTACGTACGTACGTACGTACGTACGTACGTACATACATACATACATACACTCGGACATCATCTTGAATTTAGTCAAAATAGCTTCCTAGAACCTCAGAACGTCGACATCTGTTGGAATTTCGATTTTAGAAAATCGGTCTGAAACCAATAACTTCCCGAATTTTCGAAAATTTTCAATTTTCTTAGCGGGAAGTTAAAAATAATATTTCAGCATTGAAAGAAGATACAAAAGTAAGAACTTGAAGCTTGAAAATATTAAAAAAAAAAAAATATACTTTCGTGTAGACAAAAGTATAAACGTTTTTCAGCCAATAAATCATATATTAATATCTCTTACATTTTGTCTTTCATGACTTTCTTTTAATCTAGCAAATATTATAATTATTCTTCACGTCTCGCACTTCGAGATTACATAGGTAGTTCCACTACTTTCATGTTACTTACCACGCATTTAGAGCTTTTTTTTTTTTTAAGCGCCTGAACTTGGCCATCTCTATGCTGTTATTAACTCATTAGTTGTTTTACTGTCAAACAAACTACACGTAGAGCGTTATTGTACATCGTTTTTTCGTGATTTTTCTTAATCATGGGACATAAAGAGAAGAGATCGAGAAATCGTGAGAGATCGAGTAGAAGTACTTCGAAAAAATTAAAAAAGGTTGAAGACAGGATGGATGATATTTTTGCGAGTCTTTTATTGCTCCGCGAGGCGTTGCTACCAGAGGAGGCTAATGAAGAAGAGATAGAAGTAGTTGTTGTGGACCAAGGCAACTTACATTCTGAAGGTACCTTGAATTCATGAGGATATTTATTTGATTAAGAAAGTCCAAGAGGCTTTAATCATTTTTATTTATGCACGAGATGCATCATCAGCCCGTGAGGCTAGAGATTTTTTCTCTTTAAATTATTTTTTATTTGAGAATTTTTTCATTCTGTTTTATCCGAGAGATAAAATAGTTTTTTAATTAAAATAATTTGATTTTTCCTGGAAATTAAAGCATACAGTAATAAAAAAAAAAAAAAAATAAGGAAAAAAGAAAAAATATAGTAAATATCTGGATGAGTCAAATAAAATTAATTGATTGACTAATCAATTAGATAATTATGTGTTATGGAAAGAATACGTATACGTATAACGTAAGTTTTTTCGTTCTACTTTCGTAGGTGATTCTATACCACCATCTTCCTTATCTACACGGAGAGAAAAGAATAGTCAGGATTACTATGCTATTGTAATGGGCCCACTTATTTTATTAATTAAAACAAGGGCCCACACATGTAGAAAACTTAAAGGTGTCTTACGTACCTGTCCAGCTATGCTCAGTAATCTCAGGACGAGGATAAACCCCGTACTGGACCACGCAGTATTAAAATTAGAAGAGAGATCTTAAACTTAACTTATCCGGAAGGTTGTTATTAACTCATGAAGTATAAATTTAATATTGACAAATGAAACTATGGCATTTATTTAACGAAGTCGCTTTACAAATAAAATTGAATGAAACCATGAACAATAATCATAGATGACTGATGAAACTGACTCGACTTGACTTTACAGGATATTACTGACTCGAATAAATTTAAAACAATTGACTCGACTAATTAATTACATAAACGACTCGACAATTATAAAATATTATTTTACAAATAAAATAGTTAACCCGACAATAAATAAACGACTCGACTCACTCCAACAATTCCAATCCCAACCAGTCCTTCTTTCCACCGAACCTTTTCCTCCATGACCAAAACCATAGCCAGTCCTTCCAAGTCCACCAATCCATTCCAATCCTTTCCAAATCCACCAGGTCCAATCCACAATAATTATCAATATAATAAATTAATTAAATTAAACTTAAATAACTTAAGTAAGATAAGCTTCCACGAGTCGTGGGCTTATATGCTCTTGGCCCATAACGAATATAATAGCACGTGTAGTAGTAGTAGTAGTAGATGGTAGTTGAAAACCAAGATGGTAGTGGTAGAGCACGTCCATCCACGGTGGTTGCTGCGAGCCAAGAGAACGACAGCTCGTCGTCTCTGGGCCTCGAACCTCCCCATTCAGGTTGGCCAACTCCTAAAACCAAACGTCGAGAAGCTCGACCGTAGCGACCCCGACGCGTCAGTGACTGTATTTTCTCAAATGTTGACAGTTGTTGAAGAAGGAGGCCGGTTCTTTTGGCGCGAGTCAAAATTCGAATTTAAACGCAAGGTGGAAGCATTCCACCCCGTTACACTATGTAGAATAGGACTCATTACCATTTTTCTGGTAATAATTACTATGTTTCATGAAAACATCTAAAATGGTAAAAATCGATATCTAGCATGGGAATCAGGGCTATGTAGAATGGTACTCAGGCCCATGCTGGATTAGCTGTCGTTACACTTAATAAGTGAGACAAGGAAGTTAAGATGCGCGGACGTTTGCGTAGTAACCTGTTTATATGTGTATGCATGTATATGTGCGATGTCTATTATTAAATAATTTAATTTATTTAATTATTATTTATCTGTTATCAAAAAATAGTATTCTGTTTTTAGCAATATCTTAATTATTTCAATAGATTAATTCAATTTCTATTTATATATATATATATATATATATATATATATATATATATATATGTATATATATATATATCTATTTATAGTAACCTGAGTTATTCGTTTTGTTATAATCTTACTTACTAAAAATGAAATAAATAAAACATCGAAATTAGAACTATTTTTTTCTCTCCGTATACTGAAAATTCCTGAGATTTATTTTTAAAGGACAAATCTATGAACTTGTATGTTTACCTTTGGGTTTATGTTCAAGTCCATATGTTTTCAATAAGCTTTTAGAGCCAGTGGTTAGTTTTCTCCGTTCAAGAGGTTTTTCTTCGGTTGTATATATCGATGATTTTTTTTGTTTCGGAAAATCCTTCCAGGAATGTGTGAAAAACCTTAATGCAACGATTGATCTTCTAGTACGTTTTGGTTTCATTATCAATATGGACAAATCTAAGCTGGTACTAGATAAAAGATGTCGGTATTTGGGTTTTATATTAGATTCTCGTCTGATGACTGTAAAATTACAAGTTGAGAAGAAAGAAATTTTGTTATAGCAAATTAAAGCTTTTCAAATTAAAAAGGCCGTTAAGATTCGTGAATTTGCTAAATTAGTTGGTTCTTTAGTAGCTTGTTGTCCAGCTGTGGAATATAGTGTATTACATTATCATTCGTTTGAACGAGAGAAAATTAAAGCGTTTAATAATAATGGTGGTTCTTATGATGCGATCATGAAATTATCAAGTTCAATTCAGAAGGATTGGATTTGGTGGACGAAGGCTTTGGTAAAAAGAATAGAATAACTTTTTCTGATGCTTCTTTATCCAGAAGAGGTGCTTTTTATGAGAATGAGAATGCCAATGGTTCATGGAATCAAGGGGAAAGGATTCTTCATATTAACCATTTGGAGTTGAAGTCGGCCTTACTGATATTGAAATGCTTTGCATCGGATTTACAGGATTCAGAAATTTTAATAAGGGTAGATAACATGACGGCCATGGCTTATTTTAACAAGATTGCTGGTATTTTTAAGGGCCTGGAAATTTATTTGTTTGCTTCGAGAATTAACAGGAAGTGTCGAATTTATCGTCTGTGGAAGCGGGATCCGGACGCTTAGGCTTATGATGCATTTACTCTCTGCTGTAGTGACTGGTTTTTCTACGCCTTTCCCTCCTTTTCGATGGTTGCCGCAAAGTTATCAGCAAGGTGCATGTAAATAAAGGAACACCGAAATAGGCAATTGACATTCTTCTGGCATCTTTGAAATCCACCCTCAAGCAATACAATGGCACACTTAAATTATGGTGGCAGTGGAACATGAAAGATGATGGGAACCCATTGGTTGTATCAGCTGAGAAAGTATTAAGTTTCTTAACGGAAAGATTTAGTGATGGTGTAGGTCACAGTGCATTAAATTCCGCAAGAGCGGCATTGTCACTTATTTCTAGTGATGATATGACAAACAATCATTTGATTAGCAGATTTATTAAAGGATCCTCCAAAATTAGACCTAGTTTGCCAAAGTATGAAGAGACTTGGGATGTGGATCCAGTCTTCAATAATTTATCTTCGTGGTTCCCGCTGGATGATCTATCTCAGAAAAGGCTTACTGAGAAATTAGTCGTTCTCTTGGCTTTGGGGACTGCACATCGTGTGCAAACTCTATCACTGATTAATATTTCTAATATTATGAAATTCGAATCTAGAATAGAGATTAGGATTTCTGACCAGATTAAGACATCGAGACCAGGAAGACCGCAACCAGAACTGAAAATTCCTTTTTTCCGCGAGAAACCAGAGCTGTATATTGCTGGGACGTTAACAAAATATTTAGATATTACAAGAGATAAGTGCAATAGTATTGATTATTTGTTTATTTCTTATCGGAGACCTCTTAAAGCAGTTAAGAGCAAGACAATAAGTTGCTGGATTCGAACAGCATTATTGGATTTGGGTGTTGATAAAAAGTTTCCGGCTCACTCAACTAGACATGCTTCCACTTTGAAAGCCTATGAGAGAGATGTGATGATTGAAGAAATCAAAAAAGTCGCTGGTTGGTCACAGAATTCTAAGGTATTCGAGAGAGGTACTCGAGAGAGAGAGATAGAGTTAGTATGTGTGTCGAGTTGAGTGTTGTGGATGGTGAGTTGAGAATATGGAGTATCTGTATGTGGTAAGTTGAGAGTGCGGAGGAGTGCATGCACGGTACATTGTCTGTTTTAGAACGTCTGTGTGGTTGAGCGTGGATTCAAGAGGAAGGTCTAGCTGTGTCGCGGATAGTGGCCAAGATAACGTGCCTCCCGACCAGTGATGACGACTAGGCCTAGGCTTAGCCCTCGGGGTTGACGTGGTGATCGCGGAGGATCGACTGAGATGTCGCCGCCCCTGCGTATTGGCACCTGGAGTTAGCTAGGGTACGTTTGCGTTTATTTGGGAATGGCAGGCCTCGTTTGCGATGCTCGAGGAAGCCAAAAATTCGCTAACTCCAGATATCACGGGGAGTGACATCGCGGGAAGACCAGTGAGTCTACGGCTTGTATGTGGTGGGAGAAGAATGGATGGAGAAGCGAGAATGTGAGAGTGACCGAAAAGTAGTAGAGTGTGTGAAGGAATAGAGTGGGGGTTTGGAGGAAAGCACTTGTGGGAAGACCATGGTGTAAGAGAGTTGAGATTCGGAGTCACTCGAATACGAGTAGACCCAGTAGTCGAGTTTGGAGTTTTGGAGCGAGTGGTGATGAGTCGGAGAGCCACCAAGGTAAGCCATGACCACACCCTTGACTGATGTCGTTTTTGGAGCTTGTGGCTCCGGGTATTGTGCTTTGGGAGCCGTTTTGACGTGGTGATTGTCGTCCTGAATTACCGCATTATCTATTTTATTTTATAATTTATCTAGAAGTGTGTTAAGTTTCGTGGTTCGTCGTCATTGAGAGGTTCCCGATGTCTTATTCAGGTATTTATTTTTTTGATGGACCGAGAGTACTCGACCGCGGGCCTTTTGGCTCTCCGCGTCATTCTCGCGTCATCTTCACGGTATTTAATTTGGTTTTCTTTTCTTTATTTTGTTTTAATTGAATTTAATTAATCGGCTTCTTCCGCGTCATAAGAACCGCGACCTTCTCTCCACAATCTAGCATCCTGAGCGCACCAGGACGTGCCGCTACCACCGCAAATTTCTCTCATCTCCAAAAGATTTAGATATTTGGTTTTGATTCACGTGTGTTGAGACTGGTTGCCGATACCGGGGAAATAAAAGTCGACTAGCGCCCGTCAGGATCCGGAGGAGATGGAAGGAGTGACTGGTGGGTGAAGTGTAACGTAGCCCGATTATGTTTAATTTGAATCATGAGTAATTAAGTAATTTTATTGAGTGAAAATTTATGTGTAATTTTGTTAAGTCTGATCGAGTATAAGAAATATTTACGTTACAGGACTTGGAAAAAAAATTATTACTATGGTTGCATAAGATATAATAAAGATCGACTATGAGATTATATAGATATCGACTTGGACGTTTTTATTGTTTGTGTTGTAATAATAATTAAATAAATACATGCCAGGACTGGTTGGTGGTTGGGATATTTGAAAAATACGCATATTAAAAAATATAACAATATTTTTATTTGTCACAGCACATAATATCACTGGGTTACACAATTAAATCGTTGATTTAATTATTTAATACTGTTAAATTGTCTGAGCTCATGAATACGTAATTAATTGAATGCAAATTATAAAATTGAGCTCGAGTAATTGATTAAAATAATTAGTTTGAATTTATTTGAACACTGATTTGATTGTAAAAATGTCATGGAAAACAGTAACATGAAATCAGAGGTTACCGAGCGAAGTTTATAATTGAACACTCAAATTGCTATTTTTAATAGCACAAAATGCATGAATAATTGAGTTCATTAATTTATAATATTATTTATCACTGAATTTAATTTAAATGAATGAGTTTATAATAAATTGCACTGAATTGAATTTATTTTATGAACACGTGGTAGCATGATTGCAGAGGCTACCGAGCGAGAATTTACTATTAATTTTATTAAAATATTGAGCATGTTTATAATTAATTAATTATAAAATAGAGTCTTTTAATTTTATGAACACTAGATATAATTATTTATTAAATAAAAGGGCACCTGTGATGTCTCCCGTTTGAATAACCTTTTGAGAAACGTGGTCGATGATCACTGGAATTCTTGAGGTTTTGATTAATTTGTTTATGAGCGCTGGTGCCCAAAATTATAAAAATAATTATAGTTTTGATGAGCTCGATGAATGCAGAATTTAATTAAATGATTATTTAAATAAATCACTCTTAGATGAGCGCAAAATGATTAGATTTTCAATAACACGTGTTATCACTTGAATGTGTAAAGCGAAAGATAATGGCGGCCGTCTTCTCGACACGAAGCAGGAAAAGCCAGATGCGCATGCGCCGAGCTGCGCATGATCAAGTTTTAATTTATGAACGAGGCCCCAGTAGGTTCTGCCTCTATCTGCCGGAAGTGAAACTATATTTGAATTTAAATTGAATGAATTTAAATTCTTTTATAGTTTCGATTACGCAACAGTTTCAAACTTCAAAATTTATGGCATAAGATTTGATTTTTATTACAGTCAGTCTAAAAAATATCATCCTGCCAATGAACCTATACAATTAAACATAATAGCTTTTACTACTGGAAATTTTAAAAACTATATGCATACCCTGTACTTTTCTTCTTCGAGAATGTGTTTATTTTAACAGATCACTCATATATTTTAACCTTATACCTTATAATCTACAACAAGATCACACCCGGGCGCCCCATTAATATTTGAAACAATAAAAAGTATTGATAATTTGAGTGAATTGTAACATTTTTTTTTCCATGCTCCAATTTTTGTGAACATTGAATTATTATATTTTTCCATAATTTTATTCGAATTTTTAAGTTGAACTAATTCTTTTACAAATGATGAATGCAGTGCTCCCTCTCTATAATTCCCCTCGGTATGATTCTACTTCCGCTCATTTTCAGGGGAATATGTTCCCCTACTCTCACTACATTGTATACAAGATATATTTGTGTACATTCAGAAAGACTGCGCGTGCATTTCTCTGTTTAGTACTCTTAAAAAAATATGGGGTCGCTCTCTAAGAAGAAATTCTTCGAATTTTAGCCGTGGGCTGGGAATTATAGAGAGGAAGCACTGTACTAATGCAAACAGGAGTGGTTTTCATTAATGCCGTACTAAATATTTCTGATATTTAATGGCAATATTGGGTAGAATATTTTGTGTCCCACGAGAAAAGTCAAATATAATTTCTTCTGTAAAATCGGCTAGAAATTAGATATTTCAAAAAAAAATAAAGTCACGATGATTTTCAAAACTTATTTAGTGTAAAATTTAATAAAATCTGGAAATCGGTTGATCCTGCAGGCCAGCCCTAAAACTTCTCTCTGTTTTCAAGCTCAAGAAGCTCGAAAACATTATTGTCATAATATGTTCGAGCTTTCTGAATCACGCATTAATCTCCGAAAATTAGAGAAATTGAAACTCATCAAAACGGGTCGTTTTTTGAAGTCTTGCTCACGATTATGCTTGATAAATCCGATGTTTTTGGACCATGAGCTCTAAAATTTAACGAGTGAATTAGAATTAAGAACATACAAAAAAATTATTAGAATCAGTGATTTTTTAAAATTCTTGATGATATTATTTAAACTAACGAATCAATTATAATAATTTATGTAATGATCATCAAATACTTTGAAAACGAAGGACTGGTAAAAGTTTTGAAACATATGATAAATATTACAATATGTGTAATTCGGAAAAAATAACGTAAATTTGTTTTTTTTTAATTTTAATAGCCGATATTTTACGAACTAATTGTTATGTCCAGGTAGCGGGTACCGATATGGACAATTATTATTATTTTTATTTTCGGCCCTAGTCTTTCGACCAATAGACCGGGATCACACTGAGTAATTATCTGGAAGGTTTGTTTTGAAATGAAAGATGTTAGATATACAAATTAAATTACTATATATTATACAATTGAAAATTTTGATGATATGGATACAATACAACTTGATGTTATTTTAAAAAGTATTAGGTGGCTAGTCAGCCGACTCTAATTTACAATAAAATTCGTTTCAATAACCAGAGAGGACTATAGAATTTTGAATACAATACAACTTTTTGCGATATTTCCGTGTGTTGGAAATGTTTTGATATTTTGACATAAAATAAACTTAAAAGTTACAGTACCTGAATTTGTGGAGACTGGATTATTGTATTTCGCTGATTTCACTGATTCTAATTTACTAATCGCGGTTAAAACTTGTTTTAGCGTTATGTTAATTTTTATAAATTATTTAATCACTAACTGAGACAATATTAATTTAAACACTAGTAAAATAATTAATAAGATTAAGTGTGAGGACACTTGTACAATAAAATAAAACTGAAGTGTGAGAACACTTGTAATAATAATAAACTAGTACGGAACTAGTGTGTAAGTGTGAGAACACTTGTAATAAAAAAAAATAAAAACTAGTGCGGAACTAGTGAAAAACTAAAGTGTGAGGACACTTGTAAAAACTAGTGCGGAACTAGTGTGAAATAACTTTTGTGATGACATTGTGACTTGAACTTCACTGCCTCAATAGGACTCCTGTCCTAGACTAGACTAACTGAGACTGATTGAGACTGATTACTTATTGAGACTGAGAGACCGATATTGAGACTGATTATTTTTGATTTTACGGCCCTTTTGATGTGTTCCTATCGGGTCCTATTTGGTGTATATTTTGGGGGAAAACTGTGCCCAATCGGAACACAGTTCCTATGGGTCCTTTCCCTTTCCTATGATTTTCCGTTAGGGAAGTGGAAAAGACACACCCTGATGTGGGCTTATGTGTATGTGCATCCACACATACACTCACATGTACAATATATTATTTATTACTATACCTTAAATTTATTTATAATTATTTTTTTGAATATCATTTGTTTTCATTTAAATTTATTTAATTAATTAATATTCATTTGAATAATATTTGTTGAATAATATTCTTTCATTTAAATTTATTTATTTAATTATTATTCATTTGAATATTATGTATTGAATAATATTCTTTCATTTAAAATTATTAATTTAATTAATTATTATTCATTTGAATATTATTTGTTGAATAATATTCTTTCATTTAAATTTATTTATTTAATTAATATTTATTTGAATATTAATTATTTAAATAAAAATTCCCTCATGTAGAATTACTCATTCAAGTATTATTTTACTTAATGACTATTTCGTCATTAAAATTTATTTTCGTCTATTCTTTTTCTAAATGACTATTTTGTCATTAAAAACTATTTTGTCTATTTATTTAATGATTCCGAAATGTTCGACAAAAGTGCACTTAAAATGAAAGTAAGGCTTTCAGATAGTGTAAAGATTACTCATTTGTTTAAATAAAAAAAAAGAATTCATTTTAAAATTTATTTACTTCTTACCCATTTTAAGTACTCTTTTGTTGATAAATATTTTTGGTTACTCGAGAGGAAAGTACTTCCAGATGGCCTTTGACCCTTGGAATTACTTGAGGGTCATTAAAACTACATTTAGATGTTTGCTCCAACATCTCAATAGATGTTAGAACAACGAATCTAAATCTTTTAAAAGCATTTTTTTAAAAATACATTTTATTTTATCTCTCTAGAGTTATTTAAGAAATAAAATTTAGTCGCCAGACGAAATTTAATTAAGTATATGTTAAAATGCAAAGTATAAAATTGGAGAATAAAAATATGATGTTCATCATCTAGCTGGACGTAACATAATCAACTGATTTTGAAGTTTGAGGCAGCATTTAACACAGTTTTTTAGTTTCCAATGCCCAAAAATATTCGGAACCAATCGATTCAACAATTTTGAATTTATTAGAAAAAAGCACTTTTTTGAAATTTTTTCGACAACGATATCTCTTGAAGGAATGATCTGATTTGGATGGTTAACGTAGCAATTCTCGAGTTCCATTAAATTTTAGAATAGATTAAATTTAATAATCTTTTAGTTCAGTTGTTTCCAAAATATTCGCAAAAACCCGTTTTTAACCATTTCTTCCTTCCGAAATATCACTCGAACGAATTATCCAATTGAGACAGCTCATGCAGCATTCAACGCGTCTTATTGTATAACAGAGTGGTTATCCTTGTCAAGTCTGGACGCACCTTAATATTATGGTCGAATATAAGGGTGCTACTGGAAGATGGACTCGGCCTTCCAGAACCGGATGTTGTAAAATTTATTGTAATTAATTTCATCAATCAAGTTCGTTCGTAAAATTATTTTGTGAGAGAGAAGAGGAATGATGAAATAGGCTGAAATCAATTATCGATAAAATTTATTTTTATTTTTAATTATTTAGCACCTTGCTTTTATTTTACTTTCCCTTTATGAAAATTAATTCCTTATGACAACTAATTTTTCTTATGACAAATTAAATTCGCCCCCAGGATGTTTCCACGCTCCCACACACTGTATTTTAAACGTCTTCCCAGACGTTTCCACACTCTATTTTAAGCGTCTTCCCGGACGTTTCTACACTCACAAACACGTTAAAAGACCGTCCGCCAGACGTTTAACCTTGAACCTTAATATACCTTGATAAAGAAGCGTCCACCGGACGTTAAACCTTAAATCTTAATTTCTAATTTAAAAAAAAAAACCGTCCACAGGACGTTAACCCGCATTTTCCTTAATTCCTAGTGTCCCCTGGACATAATCTTAATCCTAACTTAATGTTGTCCACCAGACCTAAATCGCAGACACAGTTTCTTTTATTCAACATTAAATTGACTCTGATTAAAACCTTACTTTGTTGTATACTTTCAGTATCATCAATATCTTTTCCACCCAATATCTAATGACTCTTAATTTCAAGACTTAATTTCCAATATAAAAATTTCCACATTAACTCATTCTGATTACAAAATTACTAATTGATTTAACTCACTCAATTCCACTTAGTAATTAATTGATTTTGTTTTAATTTAATTATTAATTAATCAACTTTTCACTTATAATTTTCCATATTAATTTGCCTTAATTTTTATACACTGAATTTATTTTACGACAAAATAATCCTTTTCTTTCATTTTACTCAATATCAATTTACCAAAATTCCTAGCGTTCTTTTATGACTTCAACTTATTTTTATTTAGAATTTTTTTTAACTAATGTAAAATTATTTTCTCATTAATTTTTTGACTAGAATGTGTTCATGAATTGAATAGAAATTCGGCCAGCGAGTTGGCGTCACCCGGGCCTGACTTTGCAGACGGAATCGAGTTAATTATTTAACTAATAATTAATTCCGCCGATGAAATGAATTCCGGCCTGAATTAATCTACTGACGCTATTGTCAAATTAATTTATAGCGGCCGATGGGCCTGGAATAAATTAATAATTTAATAATGAAATTAATTTGAATTATTTATCGAATTATTTACGCGAGAAATTATTTTATTTCGGCCAAAAGAACTTGAATAAAATAATACAGAGTTATGGACAAGATGGCGGATAAGAGTGGCAGATAACTTTCAAGAATGCGAGACGCGTGGTTGAAACGACTGACGGGCTGGAGACTGCCGATTTATTTACGCAAGACCAACGGAAACATATTAAGTAATTAATTATAATTAATTCGGCCAGTTAAAAATTAACTATAGGCCTTAATTAACTATAATTTACTTCCAGATCATTTTCAGCATCCAAACGACGAGTTGTAGCTGCTGTCTGCTGTGGTTCAGTAGCTGGTGTTTGGCTAATTTCGCTAGTGATCGGCGTCGACAACTTTCTCAGTCTCGTCTTTTTGACTTCTCCTCGCTCACCGGAATTTTGAATTATTATGTTAAACTTGTCAATGAACAGTACGCATCAGAATATATAATTAATTAATTAATTAAGATATCGACCTATGGGCCTGATAATCAAAATTTAATGTGATAATTGAATCACCTAGTTCCATGTGAAGCGGAAACGGACTTAGATATTTATACCTTGGTTTGATATGCGTCCTGTCACTTTAGTCATCCGACTAACTCTGATCTAATCCACGTTCCGCAGTCCTAGATATACCGTGTTCCACTTCAGCCATCTGCGGTTCACTCTCGGAAATGTATTCCTACTTTTACTTAACTTAGGGAAGTGACGAATGTTCGGGTCTTAGTGATCCATGCGACGCCCGGGAACTAGTCGCGTCACTAACCCACAATTTACAAGTTCGTTGACCGGTTATCGACAGTAAATAAATTCCGAATTCAAATATTTTAATTTTCAGGTCTTACTAATTTATCCTGTGACAATTGAGTTTCAGAGCTGATGAGATTTTGGAATTGATCGACTAATTCACCTTTTTGAAATTTAAAAAAAACTAAGAAATTTTTTTTGTTTTTTTCGTTTATTTTACGTAGCTCCAAGATTGTTTGACGGATGGATGTGTGAACTTTACAGGAAAGTCGATGGCTAACAAGCTTTTTCGATTGCCACCCAATCCATTAAAATCGAAAGATTAGTTAAAATGTTATAAAGAGTTTACAAACACACACACACACGCACACACATACGCATACACACATACACATACATACACACACACTCACACACACATACGCATACACACACACACATCATTCTGAAATAATTCAGAATAGCTTTCTAGGACGTCAAAACGTCGACCTCTGATGAAATTTCGATTTTCAAAAATCGGGTTAGCAACCCGACTAGAAATTTTTAAGTTTATCCACTTGGGACCTAATTGTGTTTCCCAATGGGGACCCTACATCGGGATGTAACGCAGAAACGCACTTGGGCACTGATCGGGCATCCCTATAGGTTTCCAATTGGGTAAAACCTTCGTATTCTCAAACGTACGATCCCTATTCAAAAAAATATTAAATTGCGAAAAAAAAATTAAATAATTCTAGTTAGATCCGAAATGTAATCAATTGTATTAGTAGAGTTACTTAGAGGAATTATACATGATTTTGATTGATGAGAAAATCCCGATGACTGCTGAGCTCGAACCTGGATCCTTCCAATTCAAAGTCTTTGATGATATCCACTGCACTGACCCGAGTATGCGATCGCGTGAGTGTAAATAGTATAATTATTATGATACCAAAGAATAACTTGAAGAAATAAAACATCCGTGTTGCAATGATCGACTTACTCTTTGTATAAATATATTATTATTCTGTACTTTGTTTAATTTTTAGCCAGTTAACAAATTATTAAAAACAATTAAAAAACTTTACGGTTAAATGGATTACCAAATTAAAACCTCAGGGTACTTCAAGCAAATCAAGAAAAAATTAATTTAATCAAAATTTTAGTCAATAAAAAATATGCTAGAAAAAACAGAAAAGAGAGGAGGGAGAGACACAAAACAGAATATCCTCTCCAGTAGAAGTGAAAAATAATTTGATTTGGAAATTAAATACATTTGATAAAATGAAATTTTTCATAAGCAATTCGGATGAAAAAAATTAATTTTAACATAAATAATAGTGTACGAGCGTAAAAAATGAAATTGTTTATTATTAACTTTATGAAAAACAAAGTTTTTCAATAATAAATTTTGAGCAGTTCAGATTGTATGTGAATCATAAAATTTATTAAAATAATCATAATTTTTGCATTGGGCTACCCCAACAAGTTCCCGATTGGATCCCGATGTGGCAAAACCAATACGTCATTCAATTTTGCATTAGGCTCTCCCAACAAGTTCCCAATCAGGTCCCACTCAGGAAAACCTGATGTCAGGTAACTAATTTCTGCCTTGGGCTACGCCAACAAATCCTCGATTGGATCCCAATGTGACAAAACCAATAAAAGTTAGTTATTTTTGCATTGGACTATCCCAACGAGTTCCCAATTAAGTCCCACTCAGAAAAAACTGATGTCAGGTAACTAATTATGGCTTTGGGATATCCCAACAAGTTACCGATCGGGTTCTGACTGCGGTAGTCCTACTGAGCATACCACAGCGATTCCAAATTGGGACCCAATATATGTATTGGGAAAATTTCTAGTCGGGAACAACAACTTCCTGAATTTTTCGAAAATCCTTGACTTTGTTAGCGGGGAGTTAAAAAAAAGTGAATAATGAAATATCACTTGTCATTTTAGATATAATTCGGTTGCGAATAGGAATGGGCAATAAAAAATCATTGATAAGTTTTTACCATAAAATCAGCCGGAAGTGAGATATTTGAAAAAAACTGAATATAAAAAAACATACTTTGAGGATACATAAATGTGAAAAATTTCAAATAGTCTCAATTAGTGAATAATTTAAGATCTTTTCATGATTAAGGTTTAAATTGAAAAAGAAATTTTATGCCCTTCAAAAAAGAACTATTTAATATTTCTCATAAAATAAACCAGAAGTGAAATGTTTTGAAGAAACTAGCAAGAAAAAAAAGATTGCCCATTCAAAGTGATTTTTGAAAATGAAATAAAAAGTAAATGCTCGTAAGTATATATTCGTTTATGAGAATTTGTTTATGGGAACGAGACTTTCTTTCTTTGAAGAAAAGACTTTAAATGCACGCAGTATACCTATCAAGATATTTTTTCTCTGCTTGAAAACTTAATCCAGATTATGAGAATTATACAACACAGAACAGAAGGATTTAATTCGTATGAAACATGACAACAAGAGAGATCACAGCTGGAATAAGATTAAGCATTCTAGCAGACGGTTTCAGTTCACTTGACAAATGTTTGCAAGAAACTGTAAAAAATTTTTATAAAAGACCAAAAATCGAAATTTACGGCGATAACGAACTGAAAACAATCAGCTTTACTTTTACTATTTAACCTATATACTATATACATAATTACATGATAGTGACAACCCGGGTAAAAAAATTAGAAAAAAAAAATAACAAATTTTTTTCTCTGCCGAAAAGTGGCCGATAAAAGGCCCAAATACTTAGCACAAGGCCGAAACTCGCTGGGCCTAAAAATGAGTGAAATTCGGCCGACAACGAAGCCTAAAAATGGCCAACAGCGAAGAAATATAGAACAATACAGAAGCCCAGAGGGCAATATAGAAATTTTTACTGAATTGAAACGAAAAGTTGATTTTTTTATTCTGTTTTTAATGTTTTGTTCAATCATTCCGACAATGCAGGGATCATCGAATATGCGAATGAATTTTTAATCAAATTAGAAATTATCAACTCATGGAAAAAATGCTAGATTTATCGACCGTATACGTTTGAGAGAGATTCGAACCTGGGACCCTACGATCGAAAGACCGAAGCATAAACGACTAGGCTACGCAACTGACAAGTACATGTTCATACAGATCTTATCATTTTTCGATGAATTTAATTTATCAAAAGTTATTCAAGGTCAAAGTTGGATTCATAGTAAACTAGTATTTTTTGACTTTTTCGGTGAAATTATCAGACTTATCTTAAAATGTTATAGGACCTTTCTTTGTAGATCATTTCATTTCCAACAAATTATCCTTCATAAAGTTTTCGAAATTTTTGATAGTTCAGTAATTTTCATTTCCATTTTAATTCGTTTTAAGAAATAAGATTCTGATGGATTTTAGTTGCTCACTTTGAAACGCAAATATCTAAAGAACATTCAATAATTTCGAAAACTTTAGAATAAATAATTTGCAGGAAACGAAACGATTTACAAAAAATGTGCTATAACATTTTAAGATAAGTCTCGTGGAAGATCATTTCGTGGAAGAAGTCAAATAATACTAAAATTTACCATAAATCCAACTTTGACCTTGAATAACTTTTGAAAAATTGAATTTATCGAAAAATGACAGAAGACCATTTTTTGTAGAGTATTAAATTTTCTAGATAATTATATATTGGTCTTTTTGATAAATTGATCTGCTGATGAGTTGTAAGCTTCCAAAGTTTAGAAAAAATTTTTCCCATGTTATTTAAATGGAAAATCGAAAATTGTGATGAGGCAGTGGTTGATATTAATATTAAAATGTGAGGATATGCCCTTGCTTCCTCGTACTAGAAAGTTTGAGCAATCCTCCTTCAGTAACTCGGGTAATCTTGAGCACTGGGTTTTGAAATACCTAGTATGACTGAGTACTCAGCCTGGTTACAGGATAGAGGAAATGATGTGATGAATTTATTTTATAATGTGATTCTCTTTATTATAATACTATTTTATTGATTTTATTAATATTCTGATTATTTACAAACGTGATCCACTGAATATATGTACATTTAGATTAGAAAGAAAACCAAAAGAACTATTGTATTAATGCGTAAATAGGAGATCCTGAGTCTGATCTCATGAGTAATATATTTGTTTTAAATTTCAATCTAAATATAAACAAATAATATTTTCCTACTGTGACAATTTAATTTAGGTGAAAAATTAAAAAATCTACAAAAAACTCGAATTTTTAATTAAAAAAATGCGAAAAAGTTACTTAAAAAATCGAAGATATTTGAATCCCACTTTGACCAAGGGCTTAAAAAATTCGTTTTACAGTCTAGTAAAACATATATTTTCTTCAAGAAAATTAAAAATGTCCGTCTTCAAAAAAAGTCAAAATTTGAGTTAAAATGTAAGAAAAAACGATAAATTTTTTTTTCGAAAGCTACATTTAAACGTGAAGAAAAGAGCCACCGCCGAAATAAAATTATGATAATATAATCAGGAGTTATGAATTTCTGAAAATTACCTCATCGTTATTTTTTTGCGATTTTCAAAAATTCATATTTCCAAGGTTTTTGAAAATTAAGGGCTCAAAATTTAGGATTAGGTGTCTTTTTATAAGTCCAAAAACATATAAAAAATTCAACCAGATAAAAAAATGTGATTCTTAAAATCAGGTGATTTGGTATGGAATGACCCATATATAAGCGAAATACCACTGATTGACTCACGCACTGAAAAAACGATATATTTATAGTAAAGATATTTTCTCTAATGCCAATAAATAGTAGTTAATTATGGAGAATTAGATTTCCGTTCATTATGAATAAGCAATATATTCAATTAAAATAATCGATTATTCTTGGCACAACTCTACATATATTAATAGTTAAGATACCAGTATTTGAGCCTAACATTAACTTATTAATTACTAATATTCTCCACTGTTAGCGCAACTCTAGATATATTAATAGTTAAGATATTGATACTTGAATGAAGAAATAAAATTCTTAAATTGAATAATATGGTACTTATATTAAATAAGTTTATATTTAAATTAAGTATTCGAATAGTTCCGTTAAAAATATATTGGATTAAATGAAAAATTAAAAATCTTTAATTAATCGTAAAACTATTTAAGGAACGTGAACGTATTTTAATCAATAATAAAACTCACATTTGTTATAATTTTTTATTACCGAAGAACTGAGAAAATCGATGGGGTAATTTTTTTTTAATCCGCACTGGTGGAGCTGTGGGATGGGGGGGGGGGGGGGGGTAAAAATAAAAATTTTCACGTTTTTTGGCCAAGAAACCTACAGACTTCTTATAAAAAAAAATAGAAGATAAAATCCGCCCACTCTGGGATTGGCAGGAAAAGTCGCAAAATTAATTGAAGCTTTTTTTGAGAAAACAAAAAAATAAGTAAAAAATGGCGAACTATAAGAAAATAACGGTTTTTCTGAAAAAAGCCGAAAATTTCATAGTTTACCAAAATAAAATTTTAGTGTATTTTTTTCTGAAAAGTACATTCAAAGACAAAAATTAAAAAAAAAAAAAAACGTCCCAATTAGTTAATTTTTGAAGAAGTTGTAGCTATTTGAAAAAATAAGAGCCTTATTTTTGAAAAAATCATAACTTTTGTTGGGTTGGGTAAAAAAATTTGAAAATTTCCTGAAAAATGATTTTAATGGGGTCGAAAAAGAAAAAAATTTTCAGTTAAATCGAAAGGGGTCGGGGTCAAAAGTGGTTGATTTGGCGTGGAATGCCCCGTATATTTTCGTTTCTCAGCATCCGAGCATACACAAACATTTAACAAATTTTAGATGAAATATCAATAAGTCTATAGATATAATAACCACGCTTACTCAAAGCTAGTTTGTCAATCCGAGATTTTAGTACTACGGAATTGAATTAGTGTAGCTCGTACATTTATATATGAATATATGTAAGTATACTAGCAATATATAAATCGCGGATTAAGAATCTTGGGTTTGAAAAACTGACCTTTAAAAATTGGCTTCAACCTTAGTAAAAATGAACAAGGACCGCCTTCACTTTAAACTAAGCGCGAGCTATCGAACAGTCAGGGAGGTGCTGAAAACTTTCGATAAATTCACGTGGTGGATCCGTCTGGTCGAGACTTGCGTCTCGTGATACCCTTATAATTCATATGCACTGGTCAAGTCAGTCTCTACGCGGCTAACATTCAGCATGAATCTCTCGTGATACCAATTCTTGGCTCACGAGAACTCTAACATCATTTTCTGACTCCTGAGCTATCCTGCTGCAATTTTTCTAATATCCGAGTAAGCCACTTACACCGCATTATTCCCAACAGTTGCTGCCAAGTCGCTGTGAACGAGCAATTACTAGATTTACGAGATTTGAACAAGCAAGTACGAGATTTGATCGAGAGCGTACGAGACCTAAAGAAGCTTGTACGAGGCTACAAACAATGCAGACAATCACTTGCTCGACAGATCGAGATTCAGAATCTGATCCAGTGGATGGACGACTCCCTCCTGAGGATCTGCTCCACCAGCAACACCACCGCTCCGCACCACCAGATCGATTGCGGTGCTTCTCGTCGCGCTGACTATTCATCAGCACCAGATTCACCCATACAGTCCACTTCCATCAGTTAATCTGAGTTTACTCCGCATTCATCATTAATAAACTGCAATATACATTGCTATTAAACCAAAATAAATTTGTCATTAATTCATTTTAGTTCGTGCCCAAACAGATTCAATGATTTTTACTCTCTTAAATATAAAAATTAACTAATAATATGCATTAAAGACCCTACAGCATACAAAATTTACAATCTGTTCAGTAATTTCTGTAAACCACATAAATAGCGTAGTATTAGAGATTTTGCAGCAACTAAAAATTACTAAACGGCTTGTAATTTTTCCGAAGCAGATCGATAAAATTAAAAGTTGGTAGGGATAGCATATACCAATATTTATTATAAGTTCAAAAACATTGTTCAAAGGAGACATCGGACCATCAGACATAGGAAAGGACTCGCGCACAGGAGATGAGGGTTCGAATCTCGGTTTTGAAAAGTGATTTTCTTAACATAAAAATTGACGCCAATACACTGATAGAAGTATTTCATTGGATTTATTAAGATTTGTTGATATTTAACAATTGGTTTATTAATGAACAGGCTCAAATAAATATTTATTAACAGTCAACAAATCATTTATTAGAGAGTATTTCTTTTCACCAAGAAGATATTTATTAATATATAATGAATGATTTATTAATCATTTAAAAGGATAAAAAGGAATCTGGGGGAAATGACATTCATCAAATGTAATAATACTGTAAATTATAGATCAGACACTGAAAATGTAAGTAATTTATATATAGATCTAATTAGACAAATTAAATAATAAAAGATATCAGTAATAGTTTAGCATTCAATTACAAATTTAAATTAATGTAGTTATATTTCATCCTAGTAGAGGGCAGTGGAATCGTGCAATAATTCTTATGTGCACTGATAGTAATAAACTGTAACTACATCTTGATTACAACGGACATAACTCAACTAGTACATATTTAACTCCAACTTTGATTGTCACGAATTTACAATATAATTTAGGAAAAAATCTTTTTTTTTTTTGTTTTTTAATTAAATGGATTATTGTTACTTGATAAATTGTTTCAAGTTTTGTTATTTTAACTTATGTGATATTTGGACATAAAAAATTTGTATTAAGGTAACGTACTATTCAATATAATGTTATATCATCATACATTGATTGTCATTATTTGTTTTTAATTGTATAATTGTTTATTTAGTTTTGCTGATGAAGTCAAAATATAATTGACGAAACGTTCAAATAATTAATGATTTAATTCTATTTATTCAACCTCGTCCAAATTCCTGAGATTAATAATTATTGATTTATTAATATTTAATAATTTATCTATTTGACACAATTTGACGTCTTTAAAGATATAACCTAATTCTCTCAAAATATGAATAATAAAAATATTTAAAAAAATGTATTTTAAGTAGGAAGATGAAGAATATATTTCAATAAAAAAATTAATTTTATTACATAATTAACAAACAATTATTTAAAATAATTTCTATATTTTATATAAAATATGGCCGTGTGGCAACACTTACTACTATCCAGTTAGTCTCTTGCTAATATATACGACTACATATGCAGACATCTATCGATAATATTCGCTAAAGAATTATTTGTTAACTATTAATAAATATTTATTTGTCTCAAAGAAGCTTATCACAAGAATTTTAATAAAATCTAGTTTATTACTCTCAAATAAATCCTTTTATCAGTGTAACAATACAGATGACATAAATAATAATAATAGAAATAATAACAATAATAATAAAAAGTTGAAAAAATATCAAAAATTTAATTTTATTCATTTCCATTCTAATATAGTAAAATTTACTTTACGGGATAGTAAAATTTACTAAATATATAGTCTAGTTTACTAATGCAATTTATATTTAATTTCATATTTACATAATAAAAATTACTAAATATAACTAAAAATTAATTTCTCAAGAAAGTAAGTTACACAATTTCAGTAGCGTTTCAAGATTACAATATGATTTAAATAATTTTAACTCATATTTCTAAGTAAAACTTGCTATATTCTTTTCTCGGTGTACCGTGGTTCTACCGTGATAACACGGTGTACCCAGTTTTATGGTCTCACCCTGTAACTACCGTGATTACACGGTGTATCCATTATGGTTCCACGGTGTATCCACAAATTTTATTACGGAAAAAAAAAAAAATCTCGCTGACTTGTAGGTTCGATCCCAAGACCTTCGACTTCAAAATCTGATCTGTTATCCACTGTGCCGAATCACACACTCAAAGGTTGATTGTATTTATTTGGATAAAATTGAACGTAAGAAACTTAAAGATATCATAATGATTGATTTTCTTATTTGTGATATATTAAACTATATCATTGTTTAATGGGTAACGAGAACAATAGTGGTACACCCACTTGTATTAGGAATTTTTTTTTTTTAATTGCTAATCTACCATGTATGTAGGAAAGCATTGCCTGTCACACGATATACAATGTTTACTCAGCTCATTTCTTCCTATACCCGGTTGTTTGTGCGGTTGTGGCCCGGCTTGCGCTTGTACTGTACTGCATCATCACGGTGATGTACTGCTACCTCCCTTGTGCAATGGAGGAGTAGTGGCGTAAGGAAACCACAGAGAAAACCTAGCCAGTACAGTTTCGATTTGAGTGAAGTTCCAGCGATCGATAAAATTCCCATTTTACCGATCACTGGATCTTCATCCCGCGCCTAACGGTCGGAGACCTCCGTTCGAACCCAACGCGTGGCTAAACGGTCACCCAGCCAAGTAGTAATCATGCTTGATGCTACTTAACTTCGATGATCGCCTGAGCCACACGTGTGTCGAACGGCTGCCTTAGGCGCTGGTATTGGGAAATTATATACATGAGAAGTTAAAATTTTTCAAACTTAAATAAAAATTTTTTAAGCCAATATGTCAGTTTTTTATAACTTAATTCATTATTGAAACTTCGAAATGCCCTTAACTGTCCCGCTAATGGTCTTGTTAGCCTACTTCCAAAAATTTTAAAAAAGTTTTTATACTTTATAACATTTATGAATCATTATAAAATCAGTTTTTTCAAGTAACGTAACGTTATTTGGTTGTGTCTACATTATTTTACAAAATTTTATGATTAAAAAATTTATATGATCATATAAAATTTTATATAAATTTATAAAATTATCCCTGATTCAGAAATCTAATTTGAAATAATTCAAACACGATCCAAAACAATTCAAAGTAGGCAAAATTGACTATATATAGGTATACACTCTAACATGGATTGAATCATTCCAAATTAGATTTCTGAATCAGGGATATAAAGAATTGAAAAACTTTATAAAATTTTTGACTGAATGGATGAATATATAAGATTATATATACACTGGAAGAAAAGTGCATGGTTGTGGTAACTAGAAAGAGATGAGTATGAAAAAATAGTAATCTTAACTAATATTGATGATTTCTTGTAGGGGAGAGGTGCTGCAGTTGTAACAAGAGGCAGTTGTAACACGCAGTGAAAAACTATTAAAAAAACTAAAAATTATTATTATTCTTTTTTTAACTTGTTCAAAATAGTAAATTATTGATTAGATCAAAAGTTTCAGTTATTAATCTTTTTCCGATATTAAAATATTGAGAATTGTTGAAAATATGCGTGAAAACTTTTTTTTGTACGCTTCACAATTTTTTTAATAACAAATTTGTTTTCTAATGTTATGATGTGAGGCTTGTATTCATACATTAAGGAACATATCAAAAGTATTGTATAATCGAATTTCATATCAATTTACTGATTTTTGTTATTGTAATTAGATTTTTATTAACAATTCTGCGTGAGGGTCAATTGTAACACTTGAACGAGTAGCAATTGTAACACTCAGAGTTGGGTATGGGATCTGCGCAAACTGGATACGCGACAAATTTACTCTGGGATAGTGTAGTTTTAATATTTAATAATTTATATTAAAGATACAAATATATGTGCTACTTTAAGTTTAAATACTTGACTTTAAGAGTTAATTAGGTATAATAGTATGTATCAAGACTGAATAATAAAAGCAATTTGGTGAAAAATATCTATTTCGTTTCGTGTTACAACTGCCCCTGCACTGTGTTACGACTGCAACCCACGCGCGCCGCCATCTTGGCCCCTGATTTTAGTTAAATAAATTGATTTTTTAATAAGTTAACATTGACTTTTTACTAGTTAACTAAGTCAGTCACATAAAAGATACTATCAGCTAACTTTCTGACAGTTTCTAAGTTTACTATTTTAAAAAAAAACAAATGGAATCGAAAAAATAAAATTTTTTGTTACAACTGCAGCACCTTTCCCCTACTATATCATAGTGCCCGCACTTATTCAAAAGTAGTAATATCAACTAAGCATTGCTAACATTTTTTGTTTTGTTATGGTAACTATTTAATATTATTTCTAAGAACTCATACTTCAGCAATAATAATAACAATACATTTTTAGTTCACCCCTACAAAGAAAGAATGTACGAGTGACTATTTTAGTTTGTTTATCATCCAATAGCTCCTGTAACTACTTTTAATAGTCAACGCAACTACTCTGATAATGTAGTCAACGTCTTTCACAACGCATAAATAGTTTCTCCAAAAACTAATAGATATATCTATAGATCGAATGAACTGTGATACGTTACTTTAATTAACATTAAAATGGTGATTAATAAAACCATTATTCAATAATTCGCCTAATGTATTAACGATTGTCAAAAGTTCGAAGACAAACGTGAAGTTAAGAACACTAAGATAAAATTATTATATTGCAAGATACAGGATTAAGCGATCATAATTTTTTAAGTTTGCCTCGGTGAAATAGTAGTTTAATTTGAAAACTATCAAATATTATAAGATTTTATTCTCCGTGTTGCATATGTCGTATCCAAATTAATTATTTACATTAGACTATTATTGTCACTTGTAAAAGTTATTAAAAGAAATTATCGTGTACAAATTAAATTGTATATCTTATCAACACAAACTATTTCAAGAATATTTCAAAGATACATTGTCAATATTTTTTACATAATTTTATAATATGCCAACACTGAGAGAAAAAATAAGTTTTCGCAACTAGGAAAACGTAGTAAAAAACATCTCAGCTATTGGCTGTAGTACCCGTAACTAAAGTGTTATAGTAAATAGTACTACAAAAAAGTAGTTGATTACACTATTATGCAGTTGAGTACACTACGATGATACCAGTGAACATGACTGTTCTGAGTTGGGTAATTTAAATTAAAAATTTCTAGTCAGCGCAACTATACGATATGGTAATGATTTAATATTTATATCAAGTAAGATCAACCAATTGAACATAATTTTCTTAACTACAAATTTTAAGTCAGCGTAACTACACTATTTTGTTACGGCTTATCATTTATATTAAGTTAGATGAACTATGTTACGCTGGGTTGTTTGAACTAAAAATTTTATAGTATATTTTACTAAGAAAGCTTAGTCATTTAGACTTTTCATACATACTGTCTTCCGAAATTTTGTTTTGATTTAAAAACTTTTTTTTTTTTGTTAGCTGGAAAATATATTTTATATTTTAATATCGAGAAATTATTCAAGAAATTATTAATGTCATTATGTAGTTAAGCATCTACTATATGACCACCAAAACAGGCACTTGCCACTTTCTCAATTAACAGAGGAGTATCCGTGCCAGAACTGTTTTCAAGTATGGAATATAAAAACTCTAAAATATCTATATAACCAGAAACAGTACAAGAAGTTGAGTGTCATCTAGTAGCGAGCACTAAACTACTTCGATTGCTGCCTAGCACTGGTGACTTTTTCCTCTTCCACATATATATTCTCCCAACAAATATTTCTCTTAAGTCTTTTACATCAAAAATCAAAGATAATAAAAAAAAAAAAAAAAAAAACGACAAAATGTCGATACCACCAATCGTCAGCATTTTTTCCGAAACGAATTTCTATCATATCGTCTAAAGACCATTTTTTTTTTTTTTTTTTTTTTTTTGTTAACTAAAGTTATAAACAAATGGATTTTTTCAAAGTCCGGATTGGATTGAAAAAATCGACAAAATGTTGATACCACCAATCGCCAGGATTTTTTCTGAATCGAATTGCTGTCGTATCGTGCCGAGAACTTTTTTTTTTGTTAATGTTATAAACAAATAGATTTTTTCAGTCCTATTTATCGTCCAGAGACTTTTTTTTGTTAACTTAAGTTATAAATAAATCGATATGATGAAAATTCGTTTCAGAAAAAATGCTGTCAATCGGTAGTATCGTCTTTTTGTCGACTTTTCTCATTGGTACTGTAGTTTGAAAAAAAACCCATTTGTTTATAACATTAGCTAACAAAAAAAGAAAGGTCTTTGAACGATACGATAAAAATTCGATCGAGAAAAAATGCTGTTGATCGATGGTACCGTCATTTCTTTGATTTTTTTTACACCAAATAGGACTGAAAAAATCTATTTGTTTATAGCATTAGTTAACAAAAAAGAAGTTCTTGGCACGATACGACAGAAATTCGATTCAGAAAAAATTCCGTCGATTGGTGGTATCAACATTATGTCGATTTTTTCAATCCAATCCGAACTGAAAAAACCGTTTGTTTCTAAATTTAGTTAACAAAAAAAAAAGAAATGGTCTTTGGACGATACGATAGAAATTCGTTTCGGAAAAAATGCTGACGATTGGTGGTATTGACATTTTGCCAATTTTTTTTTTATTTTTTTTTTATTTTTTTTTTATTATCTTTGATTTTTAATGTAAAAGACTTAAGAGAAATATTTGTTGGAAGAATATATGTGGAAGAGGAGAAAGTCACCAGTGCTAGGCAGCAATCGAAGTACTTCAGTGCCCGCCACTAGATGACACTCAACTTCTTGTGCTGTTCCTGGTTAGATAGATATTTTAGAGTTTTCATATTCCATACTTGAAAACAATTCTGGCACGGATACTCCTCTGTTATTTGACAGAGTGACAAGTGCCTGTTTAGATGGTAATATAGTAGATGCTTATCTACATAATGTCATTAATAATTCTCCTTGAATAATTTCTCGATATTAAAAAATAAGAAACATGTTGTTAAAGTAAAAAAGTGACCGATACTATTAACTTGTAGTGAAGCAAATAATAAAAATATTATTGTCAGTACTGCTCTAGCTTGTTACAAGATCCTTTTTCTTTTTTTTTTTTTCATAGTTATATCAACTATTCGTAATCTACTATGTAGAAGTAGTTACTGGTACTATTTCAATTTATTCAAATAAACTATGAATAAATTATTGTAATTACTGCGAAGGATTACGTTACAAAAACTAATTTTTCATAGTGATATCAACTACTTACGATCAACTAGATTAAAACGATTGCTAATACTATTCTAATTTATTACAGCAAACTATTCAAACACTATTTTTCTCCACTGCTAAAATTCAAGTTTTGATAACTTAATTATTATAGTTATATCTACTAATTCATTTCCACTGAGCTGTAATAGTTACTAACACTACTTTAATTTATTGAAGCTAACTACAAAATTATTATTGTCAGTACTGGCCAAGCTTCAGTTGCAATAAGTTTTTTTTCAAGTTACATCAACTACTCAACATCAACTAAGCCGAAGTAGTTACTGATACTATTTTAATTGGTTGACGTAAACTATAAAACGTGGTTATTATTACTATTAAATCTTACGTAGCGAAGACTATTTTTTTATAATCGTTATAACCAGGTGAAAATTGTTTATAAAGAATAGTTGGTGTTACTACTTTGCATTAGTTTCGTGGACTACCGTGTAGTACCAGTGACTACAAAAACTAGTTCACAGAACTAATATTTAATATCTGAGATGTCGTAGTTCAGGCTACTATGCACTTTTCTCTCAGTGAATGGCAAAAAGATGACAAAAAGAATTTACAAATATTTCCTCGAAATTATTGCTAAGAAATAAATTTAAAATAATTTAAAAAAAAAAGTGTTACAAACATTCAATAATTTTTTTTTTTTGTTTTATATTTTTAACATTTTATTGAGAAATATTTCTGAGAAATATTTTTACAATTCTTGTCCACAAATATTGACATACTCAAAGAATATTCCCGTTCGGAAATATTTGTAAAATATTTTAAAACTAATAGGATATAAAAATTCAAATGGAAGTAAAGCATTAGAAGCTCATTCGAACTGTATTTTTTCAACTGGTTCCGTATAGCGTAACGGTATTATCGTTGATCTCTCGCACGTGTAGTGTGTTAGGTGTAAGGTTCGGTATTATGTTAATGCAGTATAAACGTAATCATCCTTGTACTTCACTTAAATCGAGAATAAATAAAGAAAAAAAAAAAAATTAATTTTTTGATTTTATGATTATTGAAATAATTAAAAGTTCTAAACTATACGGAGAGAAAAAAAATAGTTCTAATTCCTATGTAGAATGGTAACCATTACTATGTTGTATAGAAACGAGGATTTTTTAGCGTCGAGAGTCACCGGCCAGAGTAATCCCCCCCCCCCATTCTACATAGTAACGTTGGCTATGCTAGCATAGGACTGATCACCATTCTACATTGAAGAGAGAACTATGTAAATGGACATCACTACAATGTTACCTAGTAACGTTTACGATGTTTTATATATTCCATTTTTAGTAAATAAGGTTATGACAAAACAAATAACTTAGGTTACTATAAATAGATATATATATATATATATATATATATATATATATATATATATATATATATATATAAATTGAATTAATCTATTGAAATAATTAAGATATTGCTAAAACAAAAATCTGGGCATCGGTTGGCCCTACGGGCCAGCCCCGGAACTTCTCGCTGTTTTCGAGCTCTAAGAGCTTCAAACGTCAACATATGATGAAAACCCGACTTTTGAAAATCGGGGTGAAATCAATAACTTCCCGAATTTTTTGAAAATCTTCGATTTTCTTAGCGGGAAGTTAAAATTATCATTTTTTGATAACACATAAATAAAAATTAAATAAATTAAAATATTTAATAATATACATCGCACATATACATGCATACACATACACACAGGTTACTGCGCAAACGTCCACGCATGTCAACTTCCTTTTCTCACTTATTAAACTGTAACGACAGCTATTCCAGCATGGGACTGAGTACCATTTTACATAGCCCTGATTCCCATGCTAGATATCGATTTTTACCATTTTAGTTGTTTCAATGTAACATAGTAATCATTACCAGAAAAATGGTAATGAGTCCTATTCTACATAGCATTATTTACAATTTTACAAAAAATGAGTCTGGTTACTATGTAGCATAGTAATCATTACTATTCTTTTCTCTCCGTGTAATATAGTAGCTGAAACTATAAATTTCTAATAGTGGTGACTGTATTTATATTGTGATGATAATTATAGCAAATTAGGCTTGCTAACTATAGAAGTATGGTTGTCATAACGATTTTCGTCTGGACATGCTGAATAAGAAACTGTTAAATTTAGTACAAAATAGTCACCTTAACTATACTTTTCTGTTACTGTTCACTAATAACATATCAGTAAACGAAACTGCAGTTAATAGTGGAGGTCTCATTAAACTATGTTTTTTATAGTTATGAAAACCATTTTTCTTTCTCAGTTTAAAACAATATAATTTTGTATATTTATATGAAATCGAACTATACTAGTATATTAATACATTGAGTCGAAGGTGCTTTTGACAACGAGTGTGATCGGTTCACGAACCTTTAGGCCAACACACGATTGTCGAAAGCTCTTCCTACTCAATCCGTTACAATAGTTTTTGCATCGAATGATAAGAAAGTATGTAATTTATTCGTAAAAAAGGACACCACATTGAATTTAATTTTTCAATTAACCTAAAGTAATATTCAATCGTATTAATATAAAATTAATTCCTGTATTATTTTCAATGCAAAAATTATTAAATAATAATAGTAACAATTAAATATGATTTAATTGATTTTTATAATAATTATTTTTATTGTTTTCAATATATTGATACTTAGCAAAAATAACTAGAGTTTCGAGTAAAGGTTCATATAGTGAATTTTACATTACAATTAAATACAGTAAGATGATTTTCTATAGTCTGGGACTTATCGTTGTCCTAACTCGAGACGGCTGTTCATTTTTTTTTTACTTTTAAAAAATTTTAAACGTGTACTTGCCTTGATTGAACAACTGAATTCAACTGAATTAAAAATTTTAATTCTGCTCAATTCTGTTAAATTCGGTAAGACAGAATTTAAAAGAATTCCAGAATTATATTTGAATTAAACAGAATAAAACCGATTTAAAATTTTTGAATTGGTTTCAATTCAGTTTAATTTGGAGTCAGAAATAGAAATTTGAGAATTATTTTCGAATTAAACCGAATCGAATTATTTAAATTCGTTTCAATTTGAATAAATTCTGGTTTTCCTGCCGAATTAGACAGAATTCTTTTTCAAGTTAGGTACCGAATCAACAGAATTTATCTGAATTTTATACAGAGAATCGGTTTTTGGTAGGATTTTTTTTTTTTTTTTGTAATGTTATTTATTTTGTAATATTATATTTTTCAATTTTTGGTATTATTTGACGGATAATTTATTGTTGGTCAACAATAATGTTTTAATTAGAGATTACTGTACTAATTTTCAACACAATTACTAAGTACAAATTTTACTTAAATTGATCAATATGTATAGTACTAAATTTCATAATTTTCTCTGACAGCCAGACTTCCTGGTAAAAAAATGGTGTCAATTAAATGCGATCAAGTTCACGTCAACTTGTCGATAGCTTCCAGCTTTTGTAACTGTTGACTCCAAGTTGTTGATGAAAATAAAGACAACTATCCATCAACTAATAAAGTGCCTACTTTTGCCAGTAACTTTCTTCAAAAATTAACAACCGGTTGCCATCAATTTATTGAAATGCAAATTTTTTCGGTCAACTTGATGACAAGTTGCTGCTTTGGTTGTCGCTAGCTTGGTGTCAGCTTGACTATCAAAATTGATACTGCTTAGCAAATAAAACTATACCATAAGTACGTTAAATCATACATTTTTCGTAATCGTACACACTTTTTTGCAACTGTTTTAAAGTTTTTTGATGGTTTTTAAAGTTATCATTTTATTTTTTAGTAATCATTTTATTATTCATAAAATAATGCTTGAAAAACTTAAATTTTACAATGTTTGCTTATTCCCGCATCACTATGAAATTAATTACAATAATTGACAATTTGATTTTGAATTTTTTAGATAATAATAAATTATTTATGAAAAGTTTAATTGAAATAATTTTAATAATAAATTTCAATAACTTTAGCTGTCTTCATTAATAATAATAGAATTTAATGTTATACATTTGTATTAAATGCGAATAACATGTCAATTAATCGCTGCAAAGTGTCTCCACAATAGCAACAACTATCCTATTAGTAACGCTTGTTCAGCGAAAGCTTACTTATTAATTTTCCGTTAAATTTAAACAACATTTGGCAAGCCTTTAGTCATCCTCATTGCGTTTTAGTCAGGAATTCAAAAGATACACTGAAGTTACGCCCAACCGAAAACGCCTAATAACAACCAAGTTTGGAAAAGTGTTGGTATATTAAGTTTCGATTTTCCTCATTCGACCCGAAACGGTATTTCGGCATGTCACACTGGAATTCTAGTCAAGATATATATAGTATAGTTACCATTGCTACCTACCAGTCAGGAATTCCAATGATAGGCGTGAGTGCGGCCTTGCCACACACTTTCCTAGTTTCGTCTGACTTTGGCATGTATGCCGTACTTCGGCAATGTCACAGTTTCGTGATCACAATCGAATCTGGAATTTTTTCGGCATGCCAATGTTCGTTTTGCCTCACGAAAATCTGATAAGAAACGAATCAGGCTTGCCTTAGTTAGGCAAGCCTAGTTCGGGCCAAACTGATTTTTCGGCAAGCCTCACTGAAATTTCTAGTCGGGATAATACCAATTAAAGAATGCTAATTAGCAAAAAAATGTTGACATCAGATTGATTGAAATGGTTTTCAAGTTTTTAACTTCGCGCTAAGAAAATTGAAAATTTTCAAAACTTCGGGAAGTTATTGGTTTCGGTCATATTTTCGAAAATCAAATTTCTATCAAATCTTCACATTTTGAGGTCCTAGGATGTTATTCTGACCAATTTCAAGCTGATTTCCGAGTGTATGTATGCATGTATGTGCGTACGTACGTACGTATGTATATATCTGTATCTTTCGAACGGATGAACCGATTTTGATCGTTAAGAAGGCATTCGACGGAGTTTATCAATATCTAAAAGCTTTAAAAAACTAAAATTGATCGGTAGAGTGCGTTCGAAGATATTCCAAAAATAAAGTTTTTCAAAAATGTTTCTTTTGGATAACTTGTAATGTGCTCAATGGATTGATTCCAAAATCAACTGGGCTCTAAAACTCTATAAGCCGCATCGAATGCCACCTCAACCATCAAAATCGGATCATTCGTTCAAGAGAAACCGTTGTCGAAGGATTAAAAAAATCGGTCTATCAGTTGACCCTGTGGGCCAGCCCCAAAACTTCCCGCTGTTTTCGAGCTCCTTGAGCTTGAAAAGATCGTTGTGAATACATTCTCGAGCTCGAAAATACTTTTGTATGCCTTTGTTTTCGAGAAAAAAAAAAACGTTTTCTACCATTTTTTTGCCACCTCAGCCGTCTCAATCGGTCAATTCGTTTGAGAGATATCGTTGGAGAAAAAATGGTAAAAAACGTTTTTATTTTCAAAATAACGGCATACAATATACTATTTCAAGCTCGAAGAGCTCGAAAATGTATTCACAACAATGTTTCCAAGCTCAAGGAGCTCGAAAATAGCGGGAAGTTTTGGGGCTGGCCCGCAGGGTCAACGGATAGACCGATTTTTTTTTTTTTTTTTTATGACAATTTGCATAAAATCTGTAATTACAAGTAAAACTAGAGTAAACTATATAGTTTTTTCTCTGTGATATGTATGCAAAGTCAGGAAACATTGAAAATACAAGTAAACTGATGTCAAATGCATAAAAAATTCATCTTAGATGTCAACGAGAGTTTATTTATAATATCATGGACATCTAAAACGATTTTACATCCCGACTAGAAATTTTGGTGAGACTTGCCGAACAATCAGTTTGGTTCGAACTAGGCTTGCTGAACTAAGGCAAACCTAATTCGTATCTTATCAAATCTTTGTGAGGCAAAACGAACATTGGCATGCCGAAAAAATTCCAGATTCGATTATCATCATGAAACTCTGTGGTATTGCCGTAGTACGGCATACTATTGGAATTCCTGACTGGTAGGTAGCAATGGTAACCTAAGGTTTGTCGATGTTTGGTATGCCAAAGTCAGATAAAACCAGAAACGTCTGTGGCAAGTCGTACTCAGGCCTAACATTGGAATTCCTGACTAGTTGGTAGCGATTCCAACCTACGGTTTGCCGACTTCTGGTATCCCAAAGTCAGACGAAACCAGGAACGTCTGTGGCAAGGCCGCACTCAGACCTAACATTGGTATTCCTGACTAGTAGGTGGCAATGGTAACTATTCTATATATATTAGGGTGTCTGTTATTTCCCAAGTTGTTATTTTTTTTGCTGCCCCCCCCCCCCCTGACCTTTTAGTTTTTGCCCTTAAAAAAAATTATCCACGCTAAACAAGCTTTTAATTTTCAAATTAAACCATGCCGAAATCATGTTACATTTCCCATTCAAATAACATGAGATTTTTTGACTTTTTGCATTTAATTTTTTATCTCTGAAGCAAATAAATCCACAACTAGGATCAATATAGATTTTCTTAGGAAATTTTCCGCTCTACAAAAAAGGTCTCTTTGATTTTTCGATAAAATCATTCTTTTAAAAGTTATTCACGATTAAAGTTGTGTTTATAATTTAAAAATAAATTTTTTTGTCATTTACTGCAAATTTAAATCGCACCTTTGATTTTGACTGAAAAAAGATCGGCAGGTAAAAGTCGTAGTCATACCCATGCAAGAGCTGCCAGAATTATACGAAGGGCCCCTATTTGGCCCAGCACTGGGGAACCTAGCTTTGGCACACGTATATTGGCCCATGCTTGGCTCACAATAATAAAAACTTTTCTAAATTAAATTTATTTACTTGCTTGGCCGATTGCTGGCTGCCATTAATCGGCCGATAGTCAAGCGCCATTAATGGGCCGACGTTATCATTTGTATATTCAGCCGTTCATGGGCCATTAAAAGTTGATATTGACTGGCCGTTAATCATCATACTTCGCCCGACGATGGGCCATCCAAGGGCCGGTTTCCAAACTTTGTATGGGTTTGGGGCTGGCCCGCAGGATCAACCGATCAGACCGATTTTTTTTCTAGTAGTGATTACATCATGGTAGATTTTTTCATTGATAGAGATTTCAAGATGGTAGACATTTTATTGGAGCGGGAATTTTCTAGATAGGTATGTTGCGGCTGGCTTCAATTTGGTACAGTTTTATTTTTGGTAGCGTCGCTTATGTCTAAGTCGGATACCTGCCGATCCTTTTTTGGTCAAAATCAAAGGTGCAATTTTAATTTGCAGTAAATGAAAAAAAAATTTAGTTGTAAACTATAAACACAACTTTAATCGTGAATAACTTTTAAAAGAATGATTTTATCGAAAAAATCAGAGAGACCTTTTTTGTAGAGCGGAAAATTTCCTAAGAAAATCTATATTGATCCTAGTTGTAGATTTATTTGCTTCAGAGATAAAAAATTAAATGCAAAAAGTCAAAAAATCTCATGTTATTTGAATGGGAAATGGAACATGATTTCGGCACGGTTTAATTTGAAAATTAAGAGCTTGTTAAGGGTGGATAATTTTTTTTAGGGCAAAAACTAAAAGTTCAGGGGGTGGCAGCAAAAAAAATAACAACTTGGGAAATAACGGACACCCTAATATATATATCCCGACTGGAATTCCAGTGCGGCATGCCGAAATACCGATTCGGGTCGAATGAAGAAAATCGAAACTTGATATACCAACACTTCTCCAAACTTGGTTGTTATTAGGAGTATTCGGTTAGGCGTTAGTTCAGTGTATCTGTGGAATACCTGACTAAAATGCAATGAGGATGACCAAAGGCTTGCTTAAGTTAGGTATGTCAAATTTCACTATTATTAGGAAAGTCTTCGTCATTGCCCAAGTTAGGTATGTCTTTTGAATTCCTGGCCGGTACTGAACAATATTTAAATAGCATAAATAAACTTAGGAGCCACAATCGGTAGTGTAGCGTAGTAGTTAAAGCGTCGGTCTTTTGTGCGTAAGGTCCCGGGTTCGAATCCCACAATATCGGTCCTTGATAAGTTTCGCGTTTTTCCTTAAATTGAAAATTTCTAATTCGATTGGAAATTAAAATAACATTGAATTAGCACATCTAATGATAACTGCTCTGCAAAAATAATGTTGAACGATAAAAAAATAAAAAATTTTTTTTTTAATTTAGTTAAACAAAATTATAAGATCATTACAGTCATACGTGACTATATTGCAAATTTCTACGTATAAGCATAAGGCTTGTGTGCGATGCGAGCCTTATGCGGTTGCCTTATTTGGCGCGAACTCGGTTTAAGCTACCACTAGCAAGTATGACTTCCAAACCGCTGCCTAAGAAGGAAACAAAATTAGGCAGGGCCTTGCAACTACGTTACTTTCGGGATCTCGACCTAGTTTGGTTGCCTCATTTGGCGCAAGTCTGGAATTCGGCATGCCTTATTCGGGTCTAACCACTGCCTAATTAAAATTTCTAGTCGGGCAGTCGATTGATCGTCGTCTCCTAATATCGATAACTTAACTCTCGATTGTTTGAATTCTATAAAATTTTCATTCAATTCAATGAGACTATAGTAAAATCTGAAATACAGACTGAAGCCCGATGCTGAAAACGATTAAGCTCAATTTTTTAGTGCTTATAGTAATTAACAAGCCGCGTCGAATGACACCTTGACGATCAAAATCGGTTCATCCGTTCAAAAGTTACAGAATATTTACATACGTACATACATACACTCGGACATCATCTTGAATTTAGTCAAAATAGCTTCCTAGAACCTCAAAACGTTGACATCTGTTGGAATTTCGATTTTCGCAAATCGGGGTGAAAACAATAACTTCCCGAAATTTTTGAAAATCTTCGATTTTCTTAGCGGGAAGTTAAAAATATGAGAATTTTAATTCGGTCGGAAATGTTATCTATTGTATTAAGAGCATTAATTAGAGGAAGTAAACATGTTTTTTATTGATGAAAAAATCCCGATGACTGCTGGGCTCGACCCTGCGTCCTTCCGATTCAAAGTCCTTGATGCTATCCACTGCGCTGACATACATATGTGATCTTGTAAGTTTAAATATTATACTCATTCTGATGTCGAAGAATAACTGATGAAGAAGTAAAAAAACCGTGCTGCAATGATTGACGTGATTTTTATATAATATTTTTTTATACTTTGTTTAATTTTTAGTCTGTAAATAAAATATTTAAAGGGATTGAATAACTTTTTTTTGAATAAGGATATCCTGATAAGGCCCTGACAAGAAACTTATCAGGTTGACCCGATAGCAAATAACTTTTTTTTGAACAAGGATATCCTGACGAGGTCCTGATAAGGAACTCGTCGGGTTTGCCCTATTAAGGCAAACCTTATATTAACCTGACAAGGTCCTTATGGTACTTCAGGCAAATCAGGAAAAAATTCTAGTCGGGTATGTACATGCCGTAAATTTACCGTAATAATTTGGTATTAATATGGTTATATCGGCCAATTTTTTTCCCGTACTTATGCCATATACTTACTGTACTTATGCTGTAGATTTACCAGATCACTACAGTAATATTACTATAAAAATACCGAACCTCGACCAAAAAAATGCTGTAAAAAAACTGTAAAAATGCCGAACTTTTACCAAAAAATCGCTGGATAAAAACTATAATAATACGATAATGTTATAATAATAAAATCATTGTTTTTGTGATAATAATACCGTCAGTATCCTGCAATTTTACCAGATTTACGCTGATAAAATAGAAAATTGTAAAAAATATGGTTTTATTTATTGTTCGCTTCTGCATTTGAAATCATCGAAAATGTGCAAAATGTAAAATTTTTTATTTTATTCTATCGGTTCACACAATTCTTATTTAAACAAAAGAATGTAAGGGAAAATAACTATCCGGGAACATTGATGTTTTAATTTTCTTAAGTTTGTTTGTATCCAGGTCAATACAATTAGTAACATCTTTCAAGTAAGTGATTTGGCATAATGGCTACCAGATCAGACTTTGAATAAATAGGTCTCGGGATCGAGCCTACGAGTTGACAGGTTTTTTTTTTTTTTTTTCATGACAGTTATTGTATATATAACTTTATAAAGTTATATATAATTATATACAATTATATATAACTAAATAAAATTTTATATAATTATATATAAATTTATTTCCGGGTAGAACGGTTTAATGCTGTGAAAATACCGTATTTTTTCTGTTTTATTGCCGTAAATATTCCGAATTTATTTAGAAAATTTTTGGTAATAATGCGGCAAAAAAACTGGCCAAAATAACTTGAGTAATACCATATTTATGCAGTATTTACACCGTATAATTCCGGTATTATTTCAGTATTTCCAAAACCGCGAGGGTGCTGACAAAATAGCCATTAAGAAAATAAATTTACATAAATAATTTTTTAAACTAAATAATTTTAAGCGAACACATATTCAATAAAAAATTATTTTAGCCGGAAGAATATTCAATAAATAAGATTTAAATGAAATAATTTCAGCCAAACGAATATTACATAAAAAATTATTAAACAAAATAACTTAAACCAAAAAAAAAATATATATTCCATAGCAATTTCTAGATAAATAACTCATTCTAAACGAAATAAATTTTATGCAATAATAATTTTTCAATAAATAAATAATTTCTAAATGGAATAATAGTCAATAATAATTTAAAATAAACAACTTTAGCGAAATAATTTAAATAAAAGAATAGGCTCAACGCCATTCACTAATAAATTTTAGATAAATAAACTTTAGACAATGATTATAAAATGAATTAATAATTTCTAAATAAGCAAAAATTTATTCAGATGGAATAAAACTAAATAACAGAATAGGCAAACGGTCACTCTACAATAAGTTTGAAACAAATAAGTAAATATAAAATTTAATAATTTTTAAGCTTACGTAGAGTTATAAATAAACGAAAATTATTTTTATAAGTAAAATATTGTACATGTGGGTGTATGTGTGGGTGTGCATGCACATAGGCCAGTACCAAGGCGGTCCCTTACCGCTTTCCCGACGCGACCTATAAGGGAAAGGGAAAGGGCCTAAAGAAATTACGTTCCGATTGGATACAGTTCTCCCCTAAACAAAACACTAAATGTGACCAGGTAAAAACACATAAAAAGGACCGTTGAACCTAAAATAATTAGTCAAGGACAGGAGTTCCGTTGAAGCAATGAAGTTCAAGTCACAATGTCATCACACAAGTTATTTTACACTAGTTCCGCACTAGTTAATGTCCAAGTGCCCTCACACACTTAAGTTTATTTTACACTAGTTCCGTACTAGTTTCTAAAAGTGTTCTCACACTTGTTATTGATTATTTTGCAAGTGTCTAAATGTATCGTCTCATTCGTGGTTGTTTACAAATACTGTAAAATTGAGAGAATGCACAAAAGGATTCTGGTGTAGGTGATGTTACTTCAATAACTAAAAATTAACACAGAAATTACAGATTATCAATTAGATGTTTTATTAACAATATGTACACTAAAAACCTGTGAGAAAAATACTTAATAGCGAATGCGACTCAATAATAACGTGATAGCGAATGCAACGAGTTTAAGTTCACGTGTATTATATTCGACACGTGGTCGATAGAGGTTAAACACGCGGAAATTAATTTGTAATTAATTAAACGCGAATGACAATAGAATTATCCTCAGTAAATAGCAGCCTTATTGTACTGTCTACTTATTGAGAATAATAAAGCGTAAGTTTAGCGGAGTTATATTACGAGAGTAATTTATATTGAGCGAAGCGGTTAGACGGATAGCTGTATTTGTACTGATTGATCCACGATGATGATCGAGACGTTGCAACGGCGGCTTCTTCCTTCGTTGCTGCTTGGTGGTGACGTGGCAGCTTAGCTGCATGAAACGAATTTTCCCATTGGCTTAAAAGCGCGCCAACAGGAAGTAGTTAACAGCCAATTTTCCTTATTGGCTGCCGAGCTCTTGGTATAAAGGGAATTATATTACTGGCCGGCCAATATAAGACGAATTATCTGATTGGCCGGCTTGTAGCGGGTTCTCATAACGTCTTGACACGATCCTGAGCTAGAAATTGTATGTGTCGGGCCGAGATAGCGAGTGATCCGGCACTATTTTGACTTGCAGTCAGTAGCGAGTTCGGCAGCTCCCGGACTTAGCGGAATTGCACGAAGCTGATTTAAATTAATCAAGCTCGTGACTGAACAAATACATTGAGAAGTAAATGTAAAATTGTAATAACGCGAATAATATATGAGTTAGTGTTGTAATAATAATAAAATAAATACATGACAGGACTGGTTGGTGGTTGGGATATTTGAAAAATACGCATATTAAAAAATATAACAATATTTTTATTTGTCACAGCACATAATATCACTGGGTTACACAATTAAATCGTTGATTTAATTATTTAATACTGTTAATTGTCTGAGCTCATGAATACGTAATTAATTGAATGCAAATTATAAGATTGAGCTCGAGTAATTGATTTAAATAATTAAAGTAATTAGTTTGAATTTATTTGGACACTGATTTGATTGTAAAAATGTCATGGAAAACAGTAACACGAAATCAGAGGTTACCGAGCGAAGTTTATAATTGTACACTTGAATTACTATTTTTAATAGCACCAATGCATAAATAAATGAGATTATTGAGCTTATAATATTTATGATCACTTAATTTAATTAATTTGAATGAGTTTATAATAAATTGCACTGAATTGAATTTATTTGTTGAACACGTGGTAGCATGATTGCAGAGGCTACTGAGCGAAAGTTAATATTTAATTTAATTGTAATATTGAGCATAATGATAATTAATTAATGAGAATATTGAGTCTTTTAATTTAATTGAGTACTGGTAATAATTAATTATTTAATAAAAAAGGCACCTGTGATATCTCCCTTGTGAATAACCTCTTGAGAAACGTGGTCGATGATCACTGGAATTCTTGAGTTCTTTTTGTAATTATTTTTTGAGCTCTGGTGCCCAAAATTATAAAAATAATTATAGTTTTGATGAGCCCGATGAATGCAGATTTTAATTAAATGATTATTTAAATTAATTACTGTTAGATGAGCGCAAAATGATAAGATTTAATTATAACACGTGTTATCTGTTGAATGTGTATTACGAAAGATAATGGCGGCCGTCTTCTCGACAAAAAGCAGGAAAAAGGCAGATGCGCATGCGCCGAGCTGAGCATGATCAAGTTTTAATTTATAAACGAGGCCCCAGTAGGTGCTGCCTCTATCTGCCGGAAGTGAAACTATATTTGAATTTAAATTAAATGAATTTAAATTATTTTATAGTTTCGATTACGCAACAGTCAGTGTATCAACAAATTAAAATAATTAAGTTGCTGCGAATCCAGGTACCGTAATCTTTAAGTTTATTTTATGTTAAAATACGAAAAACATTTCCAACACACAGAAATATCGTAATAAATTGAATTTTATTCAAATTCCATAGTTATCTCTAGTTATTGAAACCAATTTCATCGTAATAATTTTATTATAATTTCGAATTATAAGATTAAAAGTCAGCTGCTAGCCACCTAATATTTTCATTATAATTTCGAATTTATGGTAGTAATTTAATGGTAACTTTTAATTATACGACTAGTGTCTGCTGCGAACCACCTAACATTTTTACAATAATTTCAAGTTTATTGTACACAGAAAAACAGTCGTGATTAAAAAAAAATTTTGTCTTCCTAATTTTCGTTCTGGATTCAATAGAAATAAAACACATGATTCAAAAACTTTTTCTTAGGTTCAAGACAGTAAATTCTCTTTCTCTAAAAACATTGATTTTTCGAGTGAAATAGAAAATTTTTTGGTTGAAAGAAGAAAATTCTTGTCTAGAGGAAATAATTCATCTCACCCCATTAATCAACGTTTTGAATGAAAGAATAGTTACTTAGGCCAAGAAACTTTTTTTTGCCAGAAGAAAAAAAATTTCTTGCTCCAAAAAATAAACGTCTTGAATGAAAAAAAAAAAGCACCTTTGGCCAAAAAAAAACTCTTGGCCCAAGAAAAAAATTATCTTGCTCCGTAAAATGAATTGCTTATCGAAAAATAAAAGTTGCTTGAGCAAAGAAAAACAAAATTTTTAGCTCCAAAAGTTTGCTTCTTTTATAAAAACGAAAAAATTTCTCAGTCAGAAATGTATTCACTCTCCGGAAGATTGTTTTTTTTTTTTTTTTCTGAAACAATTTTTGTTTTTATTTCGTGAAAAATTATTCAAGTAACCATTAATATTAAATACTAAAGTCATGATGTATTATAAAATATACTATATAGTACAATCCAAAAAGGTATTTGTCACTCTGTCAAATGACAGAGAAGTACTCGAACAAAATCGGGTTCAAATTTGGAATACAACAATTCTAAAATGTCTATCTTACTAGGGACACTACAAGTAGCTAGGCGCGATCTTGTGGCGAGCACCGTACTACTCCCGCTGCTGCTGCGTAGCAACGGTGACTTTCCCCTTCTCCATATCGATCTTTTCTCCCAAGAAATTTTTTCTCTTGGCTTAAGCAACTTTTGTTCTCTTGATCGCAGAATACAAAAATACTTGCGTGAAAAGTATATAGTACACGGAGAAAAATGCCGCTGAAAATTAAATAGCAATTACAACCATGATTAGAAATTTGCTATCTCAAATGAAAAATTACAAACCTTAAAAAAAATTACGATGATGTATAGAAAATTAATTTTTGATTTCAATTATTACTATCTAGATCGTAATTTTCATTTATCATAACAATTACAATCCTTCGTAAAGATAATTACTTAAAAAATGGAAAAATCTCTCACGACTTTGATAATTTTTATTTTAGAACTGTAATTTTATTAATTTGAATCTAAAAATGATTTTGTCCCGCTAAATAAAAAATAAAATTATGTAAGCAAAAATATAATTTTTAAATTTATATTAATTATCATGATATATATTCAAAAATTTTATCTAAAATTAAATATTACAATTATACATCAAAAATTACTATCATTTGTAAAAAATTCGAATTAATTGTAAAAATTGCATTAAAGCTTTGTTAAATTTTCACTTGAAAAAAATCAATATTTACTTTTTCAAATAAAAATAGTTCAATCTTACAAGAAGTAGAAATGATTATTAGATTTATCAAAAATTAGTACATTAGTCAGAATTTTTGTTCCGTAGTTGATAAATATTAAAATTATTGTGAAGTTAAAATATTAAAATTTGTTACAGTAATACTGAATATTAAACTACAGTTTATAAAAATTATTATTAAGCCCAAACAAATTTTTTTATTCATAATAAAATTTATTAGATACACTAAATATTTTAACTGAGACGATAATAAATGTAAGTCTAATGCGTTTCACAATGAAAACTTAAAATCTTATAAAAATAATTATTTCCAATGTACTTTTATGTAAGTAGTGTACATTTTAGAATGTCGGTAAGACAAATTGCTACTCCGGGAGATAAAATTACTATTTGAGATTGTAAAAATTACTCGCCAGAATGCATCTTTCACAATGCGCGTTAAATAATATTTACTAAGTACAATAGTGAAAATGATTGGTACATTATTAGTTTTCATTTCGTCGTTAGTAAATTTTATCTTGAATGCAGTAATTTTTATAATCAACGGATATTATCATTCTAAATAATATTTAGTAATTTTGATTTTGAGTTATAAAAAAGTTTTGGTTTTTTTTTAAACATTTTGAGATTACTTACTCAGATTGTAATTTTTTTTTCAAATTTAGTAAAAACTCTTTAATTTTTTTCACCATGTACTTGTACCGAGAAATTTTATTTTCTTTAAACTAAAAAACTCCATTATATTAGCTACAAAAAAATAATGCATCTTGCTTCAAAAAAATCTCTCTTACTTTATGAAACATAAACTCTTGAAACTGGTGATAATTTTTTTATTTAAGCGTAAAAATATGTTGACGAAAGAAAAATTTTGATTAAAGATAATTGTTTACTTGATGCTAGTAAATTTTGATTTCCCGAATCGATAAAAAAACATTTCTTAGATCGAGAATATTTTTCATGATTCAAATTAACTGTTTTTTCTGTGTATTAAAATTATTAGTATCATCACAATTTGGCGTTGTATAATATATCGTAATTCGAATTGTACATCCAAATTCTTTTTATCTCAAAAAAAAAAAAACTTCCAGATAATTACTGTTTTTTCTGTGTATTGATGCAATAATTTTTTTGTAGGTTAATTTAGCTTGTTTTTTACATTTAGTCAAGATGCAAGCGCATGTTAGATGCTCACTCCTTGTAGGAAAAAAAATATTGACAGCGGGGCCGGTCTGGGCACAGTAGTGGGCTACCCAGGCTCAGCCTCCAAAGGTTGATCCGAGATCCGACCAACGTTCAAGTGACGAGCCTTGGTTTGCCCGTCTTAGGACAAGGTTCAGCCAATATTCAAGTGACAAGCCTTGGTTTGCCAATCTTGGGCCAAGATCCAACACACATTTAATTGACAAGCCTTGGGTTGCCAGTCTTGGGACAAGGTTCAGCCAATACTCAAGTAACAAGCCCTGGTTTACCAGTCTGAATAACAAATGGTACCTAAAAACCTCTGGCTTTTATGTATAGCGTAACAGCCTAGTGGATAAGATACTTGCCTAGCAGCCATGAAGGACCAGGTTTAAGACCCAGCAAATGCAAAAAAAAAAAAATTAGTTTCATCGATCTACCCGATTTCTCTATTGTATAAATTTATTTCAATGTGTTACCATCACGCACACGTCTAGTAATATTTTTTTTTTTTTAATTTATTTTTAATAAGTGTAGGTGCTTGTTTAGCTACAGTCTTGGTATAATACTGGCACTCGATATTGGGCCAATCCTTAGATGCAGTCTTGGCACAATACTGTCACTCAAGTTTGACTCAGTGTTATCATTTCGATGCTTAGACAGACTTGGGCCAAGCTTGGATTTCAAGCTTTCCCCAGAATTGATAAATCTTTCGCTAAGCTTCGGCCAAGCTTGGACCTATCGTTTTTTCCTATAAGGGACAGTGCGTTTCGACCGTCTCTGAGAGTACTGATTCAACTGACCCCATCTGATTTTATGTAAATAATTAGTGAGGAAAAAAATTATTTAAGGCCTATTCTACTAGAAGTAAAGTTATAAATTCATGACTAATATATATAAGAAGGTATTACAAAAAGATCTAAGATTACATTTAAAAATTAAAAAATCATTAAACAATTTGTCAAGAGCTGAAAAGAAAGTTCAGATGCCTAACAACACAAACACATGAATTTTTCAAAATTAAATCATATATATATATATATATATATATATATATATATATATTAGGGTGTGCCAAAAAACGGCGATATTTTTTTTTTTTGCTCTCACCCTAAAATATCTCAGAAAATGTCCCAACAAAGCTCCTGTTAAAAGCGGAGCTCAAAATTCCAATTCCAAGAGGTCCTCCATCGCATGTTAAGTTTTCCCGTTTAAATAACATGGGAAACGTGGTTTTTTATTACTTTTTTGTCCTGCAAACTGTGAAAAATTCATTTTTCGAAAAAACGAATGAATGGACCTGTTACGTCCGAGTAAATTTTTAGTTTTAATATTATTATCATTTTACTTTACTTTTATTGTAGTTTTTAAAATTTGTCTCAACACATAATTCATATTCGAATATTATATTAAGTGAAAAGGAATTTTAATCCTCACTATGGTCAGAGTGGCAGTTGACGCACTTCTTATCACAACTGCACTCTAAAATAAGACTTAAAGTAAATAGTACCATTGTAATGCATTTCTGATATGTTTTCTTAATTGAAAAATACTTAAAAATAAATTATGGTGTTTAGACAAATGAATGTTTCAATAAATAAAAATTAAAAGGTTTTAGGTAGATAATAAACTTTAACAATTTTAAATATTGTTAAGAGTAAAATACTAAAGCGAAAATACAATAGTAAATAAAATAGTAACATTCAAATTAAAAATAATAAAATATTAAAATATGATAATTTAAATTAAATAAAATAAAACATTAAAATATTAGAATTTAAATAAAATATTTAAAATTTAAAAGAAACTATTAACATTCAAATTAAATAAAATAAAATATTAAAATAAGAGAATTTAATTTAAATAAAATGAAACATTAAAATATCAGAATTTAAAGGCAAATAAAATATTAAAATATTAGAATAAAACTTAAACAAAATAGAAATAGAAAATTTCATTTAACAATAATTTAAGGAAAAATAAATCGAATTATTTATTAAGATTTATGAAAATAGTAATATCAATTACTTTTATTATTATTACTATTATTACATTTATTATTAACAAAAAAGAGCAGTGAGTTGTGAAGAACTGAAAGAGAGGGAAACGGGAAATCAATGTAGAAGGGATAGTGCGGCCCCGAAACAATGGTTTTCCGAAAGGAAGTGGAAAACTTTTGGGTAGAGGTGGAAGAACGTGGGAAGAGAATGTCCCCCAAATACAGAAGTTTGAGAAACCACCCATTTTTCCGAAACTCTAACGAACTGACCCAAAAATAGTCAGTTGTGTCGTGAGTCCCGAACTATGAACTTAATACCCGTTATTCTTCCTATATCCAAGTGATCTCATTTTCATATAGTAAAGAGTAGGCTGCTAGCTACCTTGTTTTTAAAAACCTGATACAATGAAAGATGTACACGTAGTCGATTTTAAATATGAAGTAAGGAATAGGCCAATAATTATTTACCAAAGGATGAAGACCTTCGATCAACGCATATTTCAATAAAATATCCATGTAAAATTATCGCCATTTAATATGTAGTAAGTCCACGAAATTTAATGTCTCATATATTAATATTTTTGTACTGTATCATTAAGAAACATTCTCTACCAGTCATTTCAACTAGAGTAGGCTGGAGTATTACTCACATAATCCACCTAATTGATGGCATGTTCAAAATAATTAGATTTTTGTAGTATACAGCGTAAAAGAAATAATTGTCATTCATATCTAAAATTTACTTAGTATTTGTTAACAAGTTAAATTCCGAATAATTCTGTATTATATAATCTTGACTTCAATCTTTTCATTTTCACTGTTTTTAATCGAAATTTGTTTGTAACAATATAGTTATTTATTTATAATTTAAATTCATGTTTTAATTTACACATTCCTTCACTAAGGTTTCTTGTCCCCGGTCTATTGGTCGAAAGACTAGGACCAAATATACTTAATAAGTCCGATTTTAAAGTAGGTCGAGTTCTTCGCTCATAATTTGGCATCCTTAACACGTTGTCATATTATAGTCAAGGCTCAAAGCCTGCTTTTATTAAAAATCCGACGTAACAGACCTTTTTTATTAATACATTTGCTACAAAAAATTTCATTGAGTCGAATTTCTATCTCCAATATTTGATTTGTTGTATAGCTTTGAAATTCAAATTTCCGGTTTTTTGCATTTTTTAGCTGAACTGTTAGAGTTAGACAAAAATTTTAAAACGCAAATTTGTAGTACGTTCAAAATTCTATAAAATAGTTCCAGTCAATTTTTTCATATCATCAATAACAACAAAGTTACAGGCTCATTAATTTTTTGATTCATTATCGATATTTCAGTTCGTAAAAGCAAAAATTTGAAAAAATAAATATTCATGAGCCTGTAACTTTGTCGTTATTGATGATATGAAAAAATTGACCAAAACTTTTTTATAGAATTTTAAACGCACTACAAATTTGCCATTTAAAATTTTTGTCTAACTCTAACAGTTCAGCAAAAAAATGCAAAAAACCGGAAATTTGAATTTCAAAGCTATACAACCAATCAGATATTGGAGATAGAAATTTGACTCAACGAAATTTTTTGTAGCAAATTTATTAATAAAAAAGCTCCATTCATTCGTTTTTTCGAAAACTAAGTTTTTCACAGTTTGCAGGACAAAAAAGTAATAAAAAACCACGTTTCCCATGTTATTTAAACGGGAAAACTTAACATGCGATGGAGGACCTCTTAGAATTGGAATTTTGAGCTCCGCTTTTAACAGGAGCTTTGTTGGGACATTTTCTGAGATATTTTGGGGTGAGAGCAAAAAAAAAAAATATCGTCGTTTTTTGGCACTCCCTAATATATATATATATATATATATACAAACACAATAACGTTAATTCTCAATGTATAGACGCAATAAATAGGTTCGTTTACTGGATACAACAATAGCAAAATGATTGCCCAGCTGTCTGGCCATGTACGTCCAACCATTCACAACTTACAATGCCTTATATAGTATTGCTAAGATCCTTTAGGTCAGGTAGTTTCTCTCTACTCTTCTCTATACTTGTTCACATTCTATTCCTTAACTATAACTATATATATATATCTCTATATCTATAAATGTAGACTATGGAGTTATCTGCTATCTCATTTGCTCTCTACAATTCCGGATCCAGACCGACTCTGGATCGTATACTACCTTTTACTCTACCCTGTCTCTGGGTTCAGCTTTGAATATAGCTCTGGAGTCTGAGTTTAAAGTCTAGAATCTCGAGTTTAGCGTCTAGATCTAGAGTTGAGAGCAAACCAATGCGAGTTTAACTAGCGCGTGCTTTCAAAGTCAGAACAACGAACCAATAGAAATGCTATTTCTATGGATGTACTAAAATGAGTTACTCGATAGGCAACTTTAATTTAATCCAATTCATTTTTGCTTCATCTGAGTATATTTTATTTTGTTAATATTATACATTTATTATTGCCCAAAACTGTACTTGGAGTGTGAAAAATGGAACTGATGCTCAATAAATGTTATAATGATTTCAATGAGGTTAGTAAACTGCAAAAGCTACTTGCAAGGGTGTTATCAAAGTATTTTTGGTCTTACAATTTCTAACTTCCCGTTGAGAAAATCAAGGATTTAAAACACAATTCGATAATGTTATGTCCAAGTGGCTTGCCCCGTAATAATGACAATTGATTATTATATCTATTTTCAGCCCTAGTCCTTCGACCAATAGACCAGGATCACACTGAGTAATTATCTAGAAGTTTTGTTTTTGAGATAAGAAGAATTTGGATGTACAATTTAAATTACGATATATTATATACAGAAAAAAAGGATATCTTGGCGCAAGAAATTTTTTCTTGCCGCAAGAATATTTTTCGCAATTTTGAATGAAAACGAAAATTTTCTTGGTTCAAGAAAAAAATTTTCTTAAATTTAGTCATCCTGGCACAAGATTTTTTTTTTATTCAACCAATATAATATATGTTTCTTGAAGTAAGAAATATTTTCTTTAAGTGAGAAAAATTAATATTTTGCCCCGATATATAATCAATTGTCCGAAAAGTAAAATATTCTTTCTTGAATAATAATTCATTTTGAATCAAGATGATTTGTGACTAAAGTCAAGAATTAAAAATACTCGACTCAATGGTAAGAAATATCTTGGCTTAAGTATTTGTTGTGTTGCGGCAAGTCAGCGTAGACGTTTGAACCAACAGCAACTGCGCTCACGACTCAACGCAAAAATTCTCTTGGGAAAGCTAACTGTACTATACTAAAGTGGCGGTAGTGTAGACTCTACATTGTACAGTATGCTTACTTGATATGGGTAAAGTAAACGAACATTCAGGAAACGGTCGAGTAGCATAACTGGTAAAGCTCTTGCGTGATGCCGAATCAGTCTGGGTTCGATTCCTACCATGAACAAACAATTTATTTTTCTCAATTTGCTCATAAGCCATTTAATCGAGAGAGTTTATTCCTTATCCCTTCTACTGCTGTATTGTGATGTTCTGAATATACGCATACACTTTCCTGCTTCACAACATTTAATATTTATATTGGGTTAAATTTACTCAAAAATATAGGTCGATATATTTTTTTAAGTAGTCATTTATTTTCTTAAATCGAGATTACGTTTTTTTTAAGTCAAGAAAAAAAATCATCAATGGGAGAATTTTATGTTTCCCGTTGAATTAATATTTGCATGATTCAAGAAAATTTATTTTATTAAGTTAAGATTATAATTTATTTTATTAAGTTAAGATTATAATTTATTTAAATCGAAATTAAAATTTTCTCATTCCAATAGACCGTTGTCTTGAGTCGATATTGTAGTTTTCTCAAACTGAGAGTAAACGTTCTTCTGCCACGCAAAAAAAGTTCTTGGTGTGAGATGTTGATATATATTGTGACAATTTACTATACTCACCAACCAAGACAGAAAAGTATCTTGTTTTGATAGTTTTTTTTACTTGGTTAGAAACAAAATAAATTTGACTTAAAATAAATATTCTAAAACCAAGATTATGTAACTTGAATTAAAATTTAATTATTCTTGATACAATAATTTTATGATATTAGTCGAAGAAAATGTTCTCGGATTAAAAAAACCCAATTACTCATCCCAAGAATAAAAAAATGAAGGCAAAAATTATCTTGGGCCAAGTAGACCTTTTTTTCTGTGTATAACGCCAAATTTTGATGATACTAATAATTTTAATACACAGAAAAAACAGTTAATTTGAATCATGAAAAATATTCTTGATCTAAGAAATGATTTTTTATCGATTCGGAAAATCAAAATTTACTAGCATCAAGTAAACGATTATCTTTAATAAAAATTTTTCTTCCGGCAACATATTTTTACGATTAAATAAAAAAATTATCACCAGTTTCAAGAGTTTATGTTTTATGAAATAAGAGAGATTTTCTTGAAGCAAGATGCATAATTTTTTTGTAGCAATAGTGCATTTTTTTAGTTTGAAGAAAATAAAATTTCTCGGAACAAGTACTATACACTTTTCACGCAAGTATTTTTGTATTCTGCGACCAAGAGAACGAAAGTTGCTTAAGCCAAGAGAAAAAATTTCTTGGGAGAAAAGATCGATATGGAGAAGGGGAAAGTCACCGTTGCTACGCAGCAGCAGCGGGAGTAGTACGGTGCTTGCCACGAGATCGCGCCTAGCTACTTGTAGTGTCCCTAGTAAGATAGATATTTTAGAATTGTTGTATTCCAAATTTGAACCCGATTTTGTTCGAGTACTTCTCTGTCATTTGACAGAGTGACAAATACCTTTTTGGATTGTGCTATATAGTATATTCTATAATACATCATGACATTAGTATTTAATATTAATGGTTACTTAAATAATTTTTTACGAAATAAAAAAATAAAAAATTGTTTTAGAAAAAAAAAAAAAAAAAAAAAAAAAAAATCGACACCTCAATCTTTCGGAGAGAGAATACATTTCTGACTGAGAAAATTTTTTTGTTTTTATTAAAGAAGCAAACTTTTGGAGCAAAAACTTTTGTTTTTCTTGGCCCAAGTAACTTTTATTTTTCCATAAGCAATTCATTTTATGGAGCAAGATAATTTTTTTCTTGGGCCAAGAGTTTTTTTTTGGCCAAAGGTGCTTTTTTTTTCATTCAAGACGTTTATTTTTTGGAGCATGAAATTTTTTTTCTTGTGGCAAAAAAAAGTTTCTTGGCCTAAGTAACTACTCTTTCATTCAAAACGTTGATTAATGGGGTGAGATGAATTATATCCTCTAGACGAGAATTTTTTTCTTTCAACCAAAAATTTTTTAATTTCACTCAAAAAATCAATGTGTTTAGAGCAAGAGAATTTACTGTCTTGAACCAAAAAAAAAGTTTTCAAATCATGGGTTTTATTTGTATTGAATCCTGAACGAAAATTTGGAAGACGAAATTTTTTTTTGATTCAAGTTGACTGTTTTTTCTGTGTAGAAGTTTTAAAAGTGATTGTTATAACATATAATGCTATATAAAATAATTAATATTATTAGAAATGGTGTAGTATTTAGTTTTAAGTTTTAAGCTGTAATAAATAGTAAATTATTCATTAAAGTCATTTGTTTGTGGTTCTAATACTCTTGGTTCAATTGTCCCCGACTGGTGGTTCAATTGCCCCTGCAAAAGGGACGATTAAACTATTTGATGCCGTTTAACAATTTCGTATTTATTTAAAATTATTTCAAAACGCTATTGAAATTGTGTAACTTTTACATTCTTGAGAATTCAATTTTCAGTGATATTTAGTAATTTTCAATATTCAAATACGGAATTAAATATAAACTGCATTAGTAAACTCGACGATATTTTTAGTAAATTTTACTATCCCTTTTAATGAAAATAAGTAAAATTAAATTTTTCAACTTTTTATTATTATTATTATTATTATTATTATTATTATTATTATTATTATTATTATTATTATTATTATTATTATTATTATTATTATTATTATTATTATTATTATTATTATTATTATTATTATTTCTTTTTAAGTTAAATGCTCAGGGGGTTATCCCCGGTAGTCCGACTCTACCGAGGGCCTCACCTGAGCGCCAAATCATTACTGCTGCGATGCTTCATCAACAAGATGATCAGCATGCGCAGCAGGCCAAGTTTCGTTGCCTTAGGAGACGGAGGGATCCGAGAATTACAGCCTTTTGCATCCTCGATGCCAAAAACTCAACTTGCGATGAGCAAGTTCGGATTTTAGCCAATGCAGATACAAAATTCTGTTTCATCCCTCCTAGGACGCCAACAATGAGTACGACGAACTTGACACGGTAGCCTGGGTGAAGTTTGCCAATTTCAAACAGGAGATCCTGATATATTTCGTGTTTGTGCTCTTCTTTAACCGTGATGTTATATTCAGCTGGAGCTGAAAACTCAATAACATAAATGTTTCGAGCGGTTTTATTATTATTATTATTAGGACGCGGACAATGAGGACGATAAGTTTGACACGGTAGCCTGGGTAAAGTTTGTCAATTTGAAACAAGAGATCCTGATATACCTGGTGTTTGTGCTCCTCTTTAACCGTGATGTTATACTTCGCAGGCGCTGAGGACTCGATGACATAAATGTCACGAGCAATTTTATCGAAGAGCACAATATCAGGTTTATTGTGATCTATTTTCCGAGCTGTTGCAAATGGCACGTTCCAATAAATACGGCAACGGTCATTCTCAACAACTTGCGGAATATCTCCTGGCAGATAAGGCAGCAGTGGTGTTTTATCGATACCGTGTCTATGTCTAAGGTGGTAATAAAGTACTCGCAGAGCAGCATTATGACGCTGGATGTATATACATTTCTTGCCAACACAGGATATGCTGGTAAGAGATGCATAAGCGTCTTTGGATGTTGCTTACAATTTTTCAAAAGTTATTTAAGAGCAAAGTTGCATTCATAGGATATTTTGTCATTTTTTGACATTTTCAGCGAAATTATCAGACATATCTTAAGATGTTATAGGGCCTTTTCTGTAGATCATTTTGTTTTCTATAAATTGTATTACGCGCCTCCTCCTCAAGATCACCAGACGTAGTACCTACTCTTAAGCTCAGAATGTAACAAAGTTTACAGAAAGAAACTAAAAAATTTGTTTATTAATTAGTTGCTTATGTAACGATAGTGCTATATATAATAAACACGATCTTCATTCCTTTTCTTTGTGCCCAAAACGCCACATAAAATTTTTATTTCATTTAAATTATTATTATTTTCTTCAAGTTATAAATAAAAATAATCTTTTTAATTATAATATGGAGGATCTTACTTCTAAATTACGTAGTTTAAAAAGAAAACTAGATCGTCAAGAAGAAGAAATTTATTATTTACGTAAAGGACATAAACATTGTAAGTTTGTTATAAAAAATTGACTGTTTTAATCTGTCAAAAAAAAAAAAAAAAAAAATATTTTCAAATATATCCTTCAAGTAAGGTATTTTTATTAACTGTTCAAATAACAGTTTGTTAATTAAAATGAACAAGTTTTCATTGAAAAATTTTAGTACAAGTTACTTTTTATTTTTCTGCTTAAAATTTTCACATTCATTTAATTAATTTGTGTCAAGTACACATAATTAATTTAAACCAATAAATTTGTTTAATAAAGAAGGATAAAATCCTACAACCCTGAATCATATTAATTTCAGATAAATCTCGTTCTCGATCAAGATCAAAAAGACATCGGTCTCGTAAAAATCCTCGTCACCGCTCTCATCGTCATCGTGATTATTCACTAGCACGAGATCGAAGAAGTTCTGAGTCTCTTTTTTCTCAAAATCTGGAATCTAACAATCATATTATTGATATTGAGTCAACTTTATCTTCTCAACTTAATTATCAAAAAGATAAAGTTTCGACATACTCCATCTACTGATAATTCATCAGTTTCTGTTTCATCAAATGTCCAACCATCTAATAATCCATCTGTGCCTGCTCCACCAGTGATTGTTCAATCAACTGATCTGCCTTCAGATACAACACCTGCTGCAGATCCTGAAAAGTCTGCTGAACCAGTTCTTGGTGAAGAAATTTTAGAGGCAATAGGGAAGCGTTTGAATCTAGACAATCAACATGCTCCTGCCATCCACAACGACATTGTTATTCGCTGGGAAGACATTCTCAAAAAAGGATTACCAGAAGAAGAGAGAAAAAGTCTTTATAAAAAACATCTGATACCAGAAAATTACGTTTCCCTTGAACCTCCAAAACTTAATGCAGAAATTAAAGCTTCGTAATTGGATCCAATTATTCATCAAGACAATAAAATTGTCGATAAACAACAAAAAATTTCAGTTTGTTTATCTACTTTAGGTTCAATGTTATCTAACCTACTTAAGGGTATATCATTGGATTCACTCACTTTAATTTCTAATCTAAGTGATATGGGCCGAATCTTAGTAGACTTGCAACGTGATGAAACCTTAACGAGACGTTTAATTATTGCTTCAAACCTTAATATCTCTATGAAGGAGACATTAAACGCTACAAATGCTGATGAGTGGTTATTTGGCAAAGATCTTGGTGATACTTTGAAAACCGCTAAGTCTCTTGAACGCTCGTCCAAAGATCTTAAACCCATTGTCAAGTCTTCTGTAAATTATGCGCAAAAAACTTCAAAAAACTTGAAGGGCCCCCGCCGTCAACCCTACAATCATCAAACAGTGGCGGGGGGGGGGGGGGCAGCGCAAATCCAACAGTCAACTTCCAAAGAGCTTCAGTTACCGTCAACCATTGAAAAAACAGAGGGAGCCAGTCTCCTCCAAGAAACGCCGTTAACTCAGCCGGTAAGTGTTTTCGCCGGACGTCTTAAATATTTCTTACCTATTTGGAAAAAATTATTTTCGGACAAAACTATTTTGAGTTGGTATTAAGAATCGAGCTGGTTATGTTATCCCTTTCACTGATCCACCCAGACAGAACACATCACCAAAGGAACCATGTTGGTCTAAAAATAAAAAAATACAATTATCTAATCATATTAGAGAATTGTTAGACAAAGGTGCAATACAACGTTGTAATGATTGCGATGGTCAATTTATTTCAAGCATCTTTCTTATTCCCAAGCCAGATGGCTCTAGTCGATTTATTTTAAATCTTAAAAAATTGAATGAACTTGTTCAAATTGAACATTTTAAATTAGAAGACATAAGGAGTGCTCGGAATTTAATTCGTTACTGCTGTTCTATGGCTGCATTAGACCTCAAGGATGCTTATTATCTTATTCCTATTGCTGATTCTTGTAAAAAATTTCTGAGATTTATATTTGACGGTGTATTGTATGAATTCAATTGCTTACCATTTGGTTTAAGCACTGCACCTTATGTCTTTACTAAATTAATGGAACCTGTAATATCTCTTTTGAGACAACGAGGTTTTTCTTCTGTTATTTATATTGATGGCTTCTTCTTGATAGGTTACTCTGAAGAAGAATGTTTACTTAATGTTAAGCAAACTATTTCTTTATTAGAAAGCCTCGGTTTCATTATTAATCAACAAAAAAGCAATTTAATTCCTTCTCAAAAACAAAAACTTTTAGGCTTTATTTTAAATTCTTATGATATGAAGATTGAACTACTTGTTCCTAAGATCTCTAACACACTTAAACTTTTTAAAAAACTCAAGATTAATTCCTGTCATAAAATTAGAGACTTCACTTCTTTTATCGGAACATTGGGATCCTTATGTCCTGCTGCTAAGTATGGTTGGGTTTACATGAAAAGTCTTGAATGAGAAAAATTTCTTGCTTTAGAAAATAACAAGGGTAACTATGAGGCACAAATCATACTATTTTGAGATCAAATATTGAAAAAATTCATAATCCCATTAAAAGTCCCAAATTTATGTTAGAAATTTATTCAGATGCATCTTTATCTGGTTGGGGAGCTTGTTGTGGTAATAAAAAAGCTCATAGATTCTGGAATAATCAGGAACGTAATAATCCAATAAATTTTTTAGAACTACAAACCGCATTTTTCGGTTTAAAATGTTTTGCTTATGATTTAAGTAACATAACTCTTGCGTATAGACAACACTACTGCAATTGCTTATATTAATCGGATGGGTGGTATTCAATTCGAAAACCTTAGCAGACTTTCAAAATTAATTTGGCAATGGTGTGAGCAGAAAAATATTTTTATTTTTGCTTCTTACATTAGCTCAAAAGATAATATAATAGCTGATTTTGAATCTAAGCGACTCGAACCTGAAACTGAGTACAGTTTATCGAGTCAAGCCTTTACCAAATTATGTAAGTCCTTTGGTTACCCTGAAATCGATCTTTTTGCTAGTCGTATTAATACTAAATATCATAAATACGTTTCTTGGAAAAAAGATCCAGGATCGATTGCAGTTAATGCTTTTACTTTGGATTGGAATAAATATTTCTTTTACGCTTTTCCTCCTTTAAATTTAATTTCAAAAGTTTGAAAAAAAATTGAGAATGATGATGCTAGAGATCTTTCAATAATTCCGAATTGGCCATCACAAGCTTGGTTCCCTAGGTGTATGTCTATGTTTGAGGAATCGCCTATTATTTTTAAGCCGTTTAAATCTTCTTTCTTCCTCTCATAGGGAAGCTCATCCTCTTCACTCCCAGCTTTCCATGGTGGGAGGAATCTTATCAAACAAGCACTGTCCTTGGAAGATATCTCTTCTAATACTAGTAAAATAAGGATTGCATCATTATCTGACTCTAGTATTCGCCAGTATGACTCAGCCCTGAAGAAGTGGTAGAATTTTTGTCACTTAACGGATACACCGGTTTTTACAGCAACAATTCCAGATATTTTAAGATTCCTGACAAGTGGAGTGGATAAAGGAGCTTCTTATGGAACTATCAATTCTTTGAGATCAGCTGTTGCTGTGATTTGGGGTCCTGAATTAGGTGAAAATCCTGATGTCAAACGATTTTGTAAAGGTGCTGCCAAAATTTGACCACCCTGTCCTAGATATGATAGTATGTGGGACCCAAAAATTGTCCTGAATTTCGTTTCAAAATGGTTTCCAAATGAAGATATATCTTTGCAACATCTTTCTTATAAAGTTGTAACTCTTTTGGCTCTTACCACAGGTCACAGGATTCAAACTTTGGCTGCAATTAATATAAATAATATAATAAAATCTGATAATCGTATTGAGATCAAAATTACGAATTATCTAAAAACTTCAGGACCAAAAATGTTCCAACCAAATTTAATTCTCCCTTTCTTTAATGAAGACTCTTCTGTTTGTGTTGCTTCATCTCTTCAAACTTACTTAGGACGTACTCAGAATATTCGTGGAAATGATTCGTCTTTTTATTTCATGGAAAAAACCTTATAAAGTTATCTCTACAAAATCTCTAAGCAGATAGATTAACAAAATTTTACAATTAAGTGATGTAGATACTTCAAACTTTACTGCTTACAATACTCGATATGCTTCGACTTCATCAGCCAAAAGAAACGGAGTTAGTATTGATTTAATCAGGAAAACTGCTGGCTGGACATCATCTTCACGGGTTTTTGCTAAATTTTATGATCGTAAAATTATTGAAGACCGTTCTATTTTTGCAAAAACTATTTTAAAAACTAAAGATAATTAGTTTAAAAGTTATTATATTACTTTTCATTTTATTTATTAAAAATAAAAATAAAAATATAAATAAAAATAATAATAATAATAATAATAATAATAATAATAATAATAATAATAATAATAATAATAATAATAATAATAATAATAATAATAATGAGGAACACCTTCAGACAGCCTTGAACATCGTAGGGGAGTATACACGGGATGTCGGCATGGCATTTGGGTTGGACAAGTGCGCGGTCGTTAATCTGGTGAAGGGTAAGTGCTCTGATGTGCGTGAAGATATCGAGTTGGTAGATGGGAGCGTCATTGACCATCTTGACGCCGGAGAGTCGTACAAATATCTAGGTATTGAGGGGAGTCCTATGCAGGACCTTCCTAAAATCAAAACGACTCTCTGCAGCGAGTATGTGCGGAGACTCCGGAAAATCTGGTCATCAGAACTTTCCGGAAAGAACAAAGTCTCCGCAACAAACATGCTTGCTGTCCCGGTACTTCTTTACTCTTTTGGTGTCCTTAAATGGGCCCGAAAAGAGCTTAAAGACCTCGATATCAAGACACGTAAAGTCATGAATATAAATCGGAGCATGCACCCTAAGTCTTCAGTCGCCAGATTATACCTTTCCCGGCACATCGGAGGGAGAGGTCTTCAGAGCTTGGAGTGTCTACACGATCGCTTGGTTTTGGGTCTAACATATGAAGTTGTCAATTTTACAGCAGATGAAGACGACTTCCTTATGCAAATTGTTCATCAGCATGAGAATGCGCATAAGGGAGCGTTCTTATATAAGGCAGCAAAGTACGCGGCAAAATCCCTTGGTCTCGGAAGAGTAAACCCTCTTATTGAACTCCCTAAGGAGGAATTCAAGAGGGTCATCAGCAACGCTGAGCAGCAAAAACTGCTCAGTACACACATGGGCAAGTCAATGCACAGCGTGTTCTTTAAACACGTGCGTGAACATGGCTTGTCCGAGCAGCTGACGTTTACCTTCCTTAAGTCAGCTGGCCTGATGTCCGAGACTGAAGGGTATATTTTTGCCTGCCAAGATGGTGTAATTAACACTCTCGAATACCGTGCAAAAGTGCTCCAGATGCAGCTACCCGACACATTGTGTAGGGTGTGTAAACAACATCCTGAGACGCTTATGCATCTCTTGTCAGCATGTCCTGTGCTGGCAAGAAGTGCATACGTCCAGCGTCACAATGCTGCTCTGCGAGTACTTTATTACCATCTTAGACATACGCACGGTATCGATAAAACACCAGTGCTGCCTTATTTGCCAGGAGATATTCCGCAAGTTGTTGAGAATGACCGTTGCCGTATTTATTGGAACGTGCCATTCGCAACAACGCGGAAAATAGATCATAATAAACCTGATATTGTGCTCTTCGATAAAACCGCTCGTAACATTTATGTTATTGAGTTTTCAGCTCCAGCTGAATATAACATCACGGTTAAAGAAGAGCACAAACACGAGATATATCAGGATCTCCTGTTTGAAATTGGCAAACTTTACCCAGGCTACCGTGTCAAGCTTGTCGTACTCATTGTTGGCGTCCTAGGAGGGATGAAACAGAATTTTGTATCTGCATTGGCTAAAATCCCAACTTGCTCATCGCAAGTTGAGTTTTTGGCATCGAGGATGCAAAAGGCTGTAATTCTCGGATCCCTCCGTCTCCTAAGGCAACGAAACTTGGCCTGCTGCGCATGCTGATCATCTTGTTGATGAAGCATCGCAGCAGTAACGATTTGGCGCTCAGGTGAGGCCCTCGGTAGAGTCGGACTACCGGGGATAACCCCCTGAGCATTTAACTTAAAAAGAAATAATAATAATAATAATAATAATAATAATAATAATAATAATAATAATAATAATAATAATAATAATAATAATAATAATAATAATAAATTAATAATAAATTAATAATTTGATTTACCTTAAAAAAAAAAAAAAATATCATTATTATTTTTATTTTATATTAATCTCCCGATGCTTCTCTTTAAACATCTACGTCTAGTGATCTTGAGGAGGAGGCGCGCAATAAAATTTAACGATTAAACGAACTTACCTGTAAGTAAAGTTCTATCGTAATTGTATGAAGCGCCTCCTTCGAAAAGATCAGTCCCACCCTAGTTTAACCCTTACTAAATTTACTTTAGCCCTTTTTTTATAATCGTATCGGTCGACCTTTGAATAATGAAGATCGTGTTTATTATATATAGCACTATCGTTAAGTAAGCAACTAGTTAATAAACAAATTTTTTAGTTTCTTACTGTAATCTTCGTGGCATTCTGAGCTTATGAGTAGGTACTACGTCTGGTGATCTTTTCGGAGGAGGCGCTTTATACAATTACGATAGAACTTCATTTACAGGTAAATTCGTTTAATCGTTAAATTATCTCTTATAAATTTTTCGAAATTTTCGAGTTTTTAAGTTATTCGCATACACAAGTAAGTAAATAAAATCAACCAGAATACGATTTTTTGGAACGAATTAATATACATTTAAATATATATATATATATATATTTCTATATTTATATCTGTATATTGTAACAAAAAAAAAAAAGGTTATTAATTCTCTGAGCTAATAATCACAATTACTTACATACAGGATCTTATTGTGCAAAAAACAATACATAATAAGATATCTTTTTATTATTCCCATTAAAAATGAATCATACATGGCCATGTATGAATGCTCCATGCATGGCCATGTATGAAAATTGGCCAGACATGGCCATGTATGAAAATTGGCCAGACATGGCCATATATGACCATACATGGCCATGTATGGCTCTACATAGCTTGATACGGCCATATATGATTTGATATGACTATGTATAGAAATTTTAACTAAATTGAAAATTTTTTTTTTTTTTTTTTATTTTGGCGACGCAAAGATTATCAGATAATTAAATTCCTAATCAAATTGGAAATTTTTAATTCAGAGCAAAAACGCTAAACTTACTAATGAACGCACCCGCTTTAGTAGGATTTGAACCCGGGACCTTTCGTACGAGAGACCCACGCTTTGACGACTAGGCTATGTGACCGACAGTTACAACGAAGTTTAGATGTGCTACGTAAGGTTCAAAGAATACAATCACTTTCGAAAATGCAAAACATAATCATCAATATGCTGTTAGTGATATCAAAAACATTTCAAATTTTTGTTACACTACAACATTCTGTTTATAAGTAGTTGTAATAGTCAGCTCAAATTCTTATATATATATATATATATATATATATATATATATATATATATATACTCGTGAAAAATAAACTATAGATGGCCATGCATGGGCATACCAACTTTTTTAATACAGTCATGCATGGCCATATAGGAACCATACAAGGCCATGTATGGCCATCCGTGGTTTTGTATGACTGTATATGGCCATGCATGACTGTATTAAAAAAGTTGGTATGCCCATGTATGGCCATATATGCTCCATGTATGATTCATTTTTCACAGGATGAGCGTTCGAGGCGTGCATTCCCGTGAAAGATGAATCATACATGGCCATGCATGGCCGTATATGGCTCATACATGGAGCATATATGGCCATACATGGAGCATGTATGGCCATACAAACTTTTTTAATACAGTCATGCATGGCCATATATAGTCATACAAAACCATACATGGCCTTGTATGGTTCATATATGGCCATGCATGACTGTATTAAAAAAGTTTGTACGTCCATGTATGGCCATATCTGCTCCATGTATGGCCATATATGCTCCATGTATGGCCACATATGCTCCATGTATGGCCATATATGCTTCATATATGAGCCATATACGGCCATGCATGGCCATGTATGATTCATTTTTCACGGGTTACCAATAGCCGATTTTCAATTCCGTTGTTTTTTATTCAATTATCAAAATAATAACATTAGTGATAATAAAAAGTTGAAAAATTTAATTCTATTTATTTCCATTCTGAATTTACTAAACGGGATAGTAAAATTTAGTAAATATATAATCAAGTTTACAAATGCAGTTTGTGTATATTCCGATTGTTCGTACGTAGAATATTTAGGTTTTAATCAGAAATTTGAGAATTTATCCTATGAAATAAGAATAAATATTTCTGATAGGTTCTAAAAAGATGTTAAATTTCGTTTTCTTGGACTCATAGAAGCTAATAAGAGTATAAAGTATAAAAAATACTTATTTAAATTCAGTTAAAAATCTCTAATACTAAGATAGGTCTATTTAAGTATAATCAGTACTTAAAGCGAAGTTAGATGTCGACTCGGGATTTCCTTCGTAGGAAAAGAAGTTTTTACAACTGAGCCAGTCTTGGTAGAAGAACGGGCTATCAAGCCTCTGCTTTGGTTTGATCTATTCTTGGCCCAAGCGTTAGTCAATCTTCAACCACCGAGCTTCGGCTTGTTTGTCTCGGCCTCCGAGTAAATTTTCTATTAAATTTGTTCGAGTTCGCTAATAACTTTATTTTTATTTGAGATCGAATAACTTCAAGCAGTAAATATTATGATTTAATATTATTTTAAAATTTCACACATCTTATAATTATGAGAAAGCTAAATAACAAATGGTACTTTAAAATCTTCAGCTTCTATGAATAGCCTCACAGCCTCATGGATAAGAGACTTGCCTAGCAGCTATGAGGACCAGGTTCGATACCCAGAAAATGCAAAAAAAATTATTTTCATTGGTCTACTCGATTCCTCTATGTCCAAATTCACCTCCATATATTACCATCGCGCACATGGTTACCGATATAATTTTTTTTTTTTTTTTTCAATTTTTTTTTTTTAATAAGTCTCCATTATTTAGTTACAATCTTGGCACGTTACTGACACTCGATATTGGGCCAATACTTAGATGCAATTTTCACACAATACTGGTACTTGACATTGGGCCGGGATAGAGTGTCAGACCTGGCATGAAGTTATCATTCCGATACTCAAACAAGCTTGGGCCAGGCTTTAATTTCTAGCTTAGCTCAGAGTTAGTAAGTATTGGGCCAAGCCTCGATCAAGCCTGGACCCTTCGTCATTTTCTTCAAGGGGTCGTCAAAAAAATTAGAAAAAAGTGAATCCGAAGAAGCAGAAGAATATGAGCGCACAGAAGGCATATCGCATGGTGCTAGTATTACGAATAAATCGTAATTACATATTTATATTAGATTTTTTTGAAAATATGCTTACTTAAGACTTTAAACTCATTTACCTCAAAACTACTTTTTTTTTTTACATGGAAATAAAAAAAAGTTATTATTTTGAAAACTTCTCATTTTTTGCATTCGAAAAATAATGAAAAAACAGTCTGTTTTTGAAATATAAATTTCGACAACACACCATTTCGTCAATTTTTTTTTGTTTTTTTTAACTTCCCGCTAAGAAAATCGAAGATTTTCAAAAATTTCGGGAAGTTATTGTTTTCACCCCGATTAGCGAAAATCGAAATTCCAACAGATGTCGACGTTTTGAGGTTCTAGGAAGCTATTTTGACTAAATTCAAGATGATGTCCGAGTGTATGTATGTATGTATGTATGTACGTACGTACGTATGTAAATATTCTGTAACTTTTGAACGGATGAACCGCTTTTGATCGTTAAGGTGTCATTCGACGCGGCTTGTTAATTACTATGATGACTGAAAATTTGAGCTTAATCGGTAGGGTACGTTCGGAGATATTTCAAAAATAAAATTTTTTCAAAAATGTTTTTTTTGAATAACTTTTAATTCGCTCGATGGATTGATTCCAAAATCTAATCAGCTCTAAAACTTTATAAGCCGCGTCTAATGCCACCTCAGCCATCGAAATCGGTTTATTCGTTCAAGAGAAACCGTGAACAAAAGAATTAGAAAAAATTTTTTTTTTAGTTTTTCTGAAATTTCTCAAAAACGACTCGATAAATCAATTTTAAAATTTGATCAGCTCTAGAACTCAATAAAACGCGTCGATTGCCACCTCAACCGTTGCAATCGGTGAATTCGTTCGAGAGATATCGTTGGAGAAAAAATGGTAACAAACGTTATTTTTCAAAAACAAAGACACTCAAAAGTATTTTCGAGCTCGAAAATGTATTCTCAACAATGTTTTCGAGCTCAAGGAGCTCGAAAACTGCGGGAAGTTTTGGGGCTGGCCCGCAGGATTAACTGACAGACCGATTTTTTTTTTATTCTAGTTCCTGCGACAACTAAACTCATACTGATTAAAAATTTATTTCGTTTTTAAATTCGTCAAATTCACGGGCTCTAGACTACCGGGTCCCTATAATTCGTGAATTTTGACATAATGAAAACATCATACTAATGAATAATTAAACAAATATTCATCCTTCATAATTGTCCTTAATTAGTCTTCGACCATTTTTCTCCATCTTTTTAAAAAACTGTATTAATCAAAGATCAATTATCAAATTGTTGAGTTGAAAGAAATGAAATCAGTTAATGATGTAGATACTTGTTACGAAATGCAATAAATTTCATAAAATTTTCTTGTAATTTTTTTTTTTTTTCGAAAGGTAGTGGTATAAGAGGTTTTATATTATCGTCGGTGTTAGATAAATAAGTAATAATAAAATTTGAGATGAATGGGAATATGAAGTAGATGATATAGATAGCTTTTGTTGAATTTTTGTTACTTTCTGGTAAACAAAAAGTATTCTTCTATTAGAATCGTAAAGCGTTCTTTTGATGGTTGAATTTATTGATGTGAAGTTTGTTGATTTTGAGCATCAAAAGGATTGAGAATTCCGAATCCCAGGTTTTTTTTTACCATGGGTAATACGTATTTTGTGTGACATGAAAAAATATTTGGAAAGTTATTGGTCATTACTTTGGACGAGATTTGTATATTTGAATTACACACCAATTATTTCATAAAATATTTTTTTTTGTGCGTTCCCACGAATTGTTAAACTTTTTTTTAAAAGTTTGGTCTACTAATGTATTTAGCGAGCATTTATAATTTTAATACCTACTCAAATGACCTAATTATAAATAAATAATTTGGAATTTGTGAAAATGATTTCAAGTCAATTCGAGTATAGGAATTTCAATGAAAATTTTTTTATTTTAATTTCGAACCCAACTTTTTCGTCCAGTGTGAATAACAAGAATTATTTCTTACGAATAATTTTCTCATGAAAACAAAAAAAAAACTTCTAAACCCCTTGAATCTATAAATCTATTTAGAAAACCAACTTTCAATGAAGTCGACATTTAAATAAATTTTCTCTCATCTTTATTTTTTTCAATTTCCCTTCTTCTCCTACCTCTTACCCAGTCTCTCTGATACTGTCTCTTCCTCTTTGCTCCTCTTTCTCATTCTTCCAACAATCTAGATTGATCAGATTGAACTAAGAACGGGTGAAAGATGAATTGGAAAATGAATTTAAAAGGCAAGTGAAAATCACAATGCCTGCAAACTTTGTTCAATGAACAATGAATGTTTTCAGATAAAAGTACTGAGAGGATTCGGAAATTTTATGATACCTAATAATACTACTACTTTTTTATACATATACATTAGAGTGTCCGTTACTTACCAGACTGATTTTTTTTTAGCGACGCCCCCTAAATTTTTTGTTTAAGGCCTAAAAAAAATTATCAGACCCATATAATCCCTTAATATTCATATTAAACCGTGCCCCAAAGACAATACATTTCCCATTTAAATACCATGGAGTTTCGGCACGTTTTACATTTAATTTTTTTTCTCCTAAGTTAGTTAATCTACGGATATCAGATGCATATTTTTGTAGGAAATTGAACACTCTACAAAAAAGGTCTCTTATGGTTTTACGATAAATTTATTGGTTTAAAAGTTATTCATAGTTAAAAATAATCTTATAGTTAATTTTTAATTTTTTTACTTTGACCGCAAAATTATCATTATTTCTGTAAAAGTAAATTGTTTATTGCGAAAAATCTTCAATTTTACTGTGTTATTAGAAAAATTACCGTACGATTTGTAGATCTGGGTCAAAAATAAAACTTGATTCAGGCTCACTTCACCTTATTTTCTTTTGAAGTTATCGATTTGTCGATGATTTTTCGATAAGATCTCGACTTTTTTGACTTAAATTAAATTTTTTTCAACTTTTTGAACTTTTTTCATCTTAGATTCAACTTATTTGTATTTTTTTGTCTTAGTTTAAACTTATTCGTGACAACTTCAAACACGATAATCATTCACCTTACTTTTGACTTGCTAAACCAAGTCGAAAAAATATTATTTATTCGCCTTTCTTTCGCCTTAGTATATAAAAATTATTTCACCTTAGTTTTGACTTTTTCACCTTATAACATTTAAGTCGAATGAGTCTACATCAAGTCAGTTTCGACTTGATTTCAACTTTTTCGTCTTAAATCGTGACTAAGTAAGCCAGTTAGGTATAAACCAAAGCGAAAACTCAATGTATTTTTAACCTCCGTAAGAAAAAGTCGTTTGTCTTGTGAAAAACGGCTCCGAATTTCAATTTGGTAAACCAAGTCTAAATCAAGTTTTATTTTTGATCCGGGTAGCATATGGTTTTTGATCTTCGTTCTTAGCTAAAATATTAATATATTCTTCTGTCAATTTGACAGCTCTTTCTGCAGTATCAATGACTATTTGTACACTGATAGAAAAACTATCTTGATTCAAGAAAAATTTTTTCTTTAAAATGTGATTCTTGTTTCAAAATTTTTAATTGTTTTAATTCAAGAAATAAGTCTTTGAACCAAAAAATTGAAGTTCTCGGATAAAGAAAAAAAATTCTTCGTTTGAGAATTTTATTCTTCGATGGAGCCTTTTTTGTTTTGAAACAAAATTCTGACATATTCCGCTTAAGAATTTCTTGCTCTTGGATTAAGATAGGCAAAATGTAGGTTTAAGACATTACCGACTTGTTTCGAGAATGGCGCGATTTTTAAATCAAGATATCAATTCACTCAGCTTGAAAAAAAAATTTTTTTTTATTTTAAAAATAAAAAATTTTTAAGTGATTTTTTAGTACTACATTCATTTACTTCAGATATGTTAAAGTAGAAATTTATTTAAAAAAAAATTTTTTTTTTCATTACTTTAAAAACATCTTCCATCAAGGAATTATTACTTGAACCAAAAATTTAAAGTTCTTAAAATAATAATACGACATTTTTAGTTGAAGAGACAAGTGGTCTTGCTTGAAGAATACAATAGTATCGATTGAAGATAATATAGTTTCGGGTCAAGACACGAGAGCTATCCATCAAAGATACAAAATCTTTAGAGCCAAGAAAATCTAAATCAAGACAAGAATTTCTTGAATCAAGACAATTGGTTTTCTTCAGAAATAAATTCTTGGCTCAAGAAAATATTTCTCGAGTCAATATAAAATTTCTATCAGTGTAGGTGTTTAACAATTTTTAAATAAGAATTTCCAAATTTCACCAAAGAATATTTAATAAAATAAAGTGTTGATCAATATGTAAAAAATTTATTTCATCTGTCATATATTTTCCGTTAAATTGAAATATTTTGTAATTAACTCAACATGTCACTCACATTATTCTTCAGTTATCTGAATTTTTGACAGTAATTTTTTTTACAACACAGTTAAAATTGAAAATTTTTTGCGATAGACAATTTACTTTTACAGAAATAATGATAATTTTGCGGTCAAATTAAAAAAATCAAAAATTAACTATAAGTTTATCTTTAACTTTGAACAACTTTAAAAGCAGAAAATTTATCGAATAACCATAAGAGACCTTTTTTGTAGAGTTCAATTTCCTACCAAAATATGTATCTCTGATATCTGTAGATTAACTAGCTTAGGAGAAAAAAAATTAAATGTAAAACGCGCTGAAACCCCATGTTATTTGAATGGGAAATGTATTGTCTTTGGGGCACGGCTTAATATTAATATTAAGGGCTTATATGGGTCTGATAATTTTTTTTAGGCCATAAACGAAAAATTTAGGGGGCGTCGCTAAAAAAAAATCAGTTTAGTAAATAACGGACACCCTAATATACATACATACATACATACATACATACATACATGCATACATACATACATACATACATACATACATACATACATACATACAGGATGTCTAAATAGTACCGCACATAAATAAAGAAGTAGATAATAGACGGTGTTTCTAAGACGAAACGTCCTTTTGCGTGGTTGACTCAGATACACAGATAATTAGCAATTTTTTAAAAAAGTAACCTAACCGAAGCATGCTTTAGAATAAGACGTGAAGAGCAAGGTCGCTCGCGGGGGGCAGTAGTTACCCACCGCTCTACTTCTTTCGCTCAAGTGCGCTTCTGATTAGTTACCTTTTCTACTTAATAACTCATCATCTGTGCGTCAGATTAAATAATGCTAGAGGACTTTTCGTCTCAGAATCACACCCTCCACCAACCCCTTCATGTATGTGCGGTATTTCTGAGACACCTACTATATCCCAACTAGAATTTTTCTGACAATTGGAATCTGACAAGGTCTTTACCCGGTAAACCTTATTTCAAATAAGGTTCATTTCGGGATATTCTGACCAGGAATTGATATCGATGTAACGCTAATGATTCATGGAGTCCTTATCAGGATTATCTTATCAAGTCTTTACCAGGATATCTTCATCAAAAACTTATCAGGGTTGCTTTATTAATAATCACTTTTAAAAAAATATTGAATTGCGAAAAAAAAAAAAAAAGAAAATTTTATTTTGATCCGGAATGTAATCTAATGTATTAGGAGCATTACGTAGAGGAAGTAAACATGTTTTTTATTAATGAAAAAATCCCGATGACTGTTGGGCTTGAACCTGCATCCTTCCGATTCAAAGTTCTTGATGCTACCCACTGCGCTGATTCACATATGGAATCGTGTAAGTGTAAATATTATATTCATTATGATATCAAAGAATAACTGGTAAAAAAGTAAAACATCTGTGATGCATAATGATTGACGTAATTTTTATATAAATATATTATTGTTTTGTACTTTGTTAAATTTTTAGCCGCTAAATAAAATATTTGAAGGGATTGGATAACTTTTCTACTAGTAAGGATATCCTCATCTAGTCCTGATAAGGAACACATCAGATTTATCTGATGACAAATCGATTTTTTTTTAATCATGATATCCAAATGTGGTCCTGATAAGTAACAAGTAAGGTTTACTTTATGCACGAAAAAAAGAATCAGTAGCCGTTAACGATTATTTCGGTCACAGTTACTGATTCTTTCGGTTGCCGTTACCGATTTTTCGGTAGCTGTTACCGATTATTTCCGTAGCTATTGCCGATTTTTTTGGTATCACTTACGCATACACACACACACACACACGCATCCTCCCTTGCATACACACGCACTCGCACACTTACACACACATGCACACGTACACGCAGAGTCGTACACACATCACGTATAACATCCCTTAGAAATAGTTTTTTTGTCCACTAAAATTTGTCAGTAGAACCGAAATAATCGGTAACTGCTTCCAATTGGTAATCGGTTGTTGTTACCGAAAATTAATCGGTAGCAGCTACCGATTATTTCAGTAACTGTTACCGAAATAATCAGTAGCGGCTACCTATTGCCAATCGGCAGCTGCTACCGATTATTTTTTTCCCTATAGCAAATCAAATTTTTTCGAACAAGGATATCCAAATGTGGTCCTAATAATGAACTCATCAGCTTGACCTAATGGCAAATCTAATTTTTTTGAATAAGGATATCCTTATGTGGTCCTGATAAAGAACTCGTCAGGTTGACCTGATGGCAAATAATTTTTGTTTTTAATATCCTCGTGTGGTCCTGTGTATGATAAGAAACTTATTAGGTTTGCCCTATTAACCCGCCAGCACTCACGTTATGAGAATTTCTCTCACGCTCGATTTAAAACAATGATAACTTTTTTTTTTCAAATGGAAAGGGTAGATGAAATTGTTTTTACCTTCGAGTAATTTTATTTATTTTTAAATTATGAACTTTTGAACTGCCTTAATATTATATATAATTTATAAAAACACATTTTTCTTATGCGTGTCGGAAATTGTGAGAATTCTTCTCATCACGGAATTATAGGTGTAACAAAAAAAAAATTACTTTGGTAACGTTCGGGCCAGTTCGTGTGCCTTCGCAAGTGAATTGCTGTTCGACCACACTCGGTATACTTCTTAATTTTTATACTTAGCCTCCGTTACAAGTGCGCCAAAGCGCGCGAGATGTTAGACGCATGCGCATAGAGCGTGAGCAAACCTCTCATCATGAGAGTAAAGATTACCGGAAAGTTCACGTGAGTGCTGACGGGTTAAGACAACCTTACATTAACCTGAGAAGGTCCTTATGGTACTTCAGACAAATCAGGAAAGAAATCTATTCGGGATACCCTGCAAATAAAACCGGTGTAAGTACACACTATTCTGATGTCAAGGTTATCTGTAGCTTAAATTCAACCTCGAAAACGGTCTTAAAATAACGCCAGCAGCGGTGTTAAAGAAAAAAAAAGTTTTATTTTTGAACTATGAAAAGTCAAAATGTATTTCAAATACAAAAAAATTTTTTTTCCTTCAAAAATGAATGATACGATAGATTCACCAATTTATAACGAAATCCAAAAAAATAGTTATCCACATTGACATGATGATGTTATTGTATAAACTATGGGAATCAGATTTTAATGATTCAAGTTATTTTTCAAACTAAATTAGAGAGAAAAATGAAATAAAATTATCAATGATTAATTTATTATCTTTCAATCAGTTATTTCCTTATGAAAAACATCATTTATTATAAACATGATTATTATATTTTTCCTCAATATTGTAAAATTGAGAGAATGCACAAAAGGATTCTGGTGTAGGTGATGTTACTTCAATAACTAAAAATTAACACAGAAATTACAGATTATCAATTAGATGTTTTATTAACAATATGTACACTAAAAACCTGTGAGAAAAATACTTAATAGCGAATGCGACTCAATAATAACGTGATAGCGAATGCAACGAGTTTAAGTTCACGTGTATTATATTCGACACGTGGTCGATAGAGGTTAAACACGCGGAAATTAATTTGTAATTAATTAAACGCGAATGACAATAGAATTATCCTCAGTAAATAGCAGCCTTATTGTACTGTCTACTTATTGAGAATAATAAAGCGTAAGTTTAGCGGAGTTATATTACGAGAGTAATTTATATTGAGCGAAGCGGTTAGACGGATAGCTGTATTTGTACTGATTGATCCACGATGATGATCGAGACGTTGCAACGGCGGCTTCTTCCTTCGTTGCTGCTTGGTGGTGACGTGGCAGCTTAGCTGCATGAAACGAATTTTCCCATTGGCTTAAAAGCGCGCCAACAGGAAGTAGTTAACAGCCAATTTTCCTTATTGGCTGCCGAGCTCTTGGTATAAAGGGAATTATATTACTGGCCGGCTAATATGAGACGAATCATCCGATTGGCTGGCTTGTAGCGGGTTCTCATAGCGTCTTGACACGGTCCTGAAGGAGAATTAGTGTGTGTCGGGCCCAAATAGCGAGTGACCTGGCACTATGGTCTCTTAGGACAATAGCAAGTTCGGCAGCTCCCGGACTTAGCGGAAATGCACGAAGCTTATTTAAATTAATTAAGCTCGTGACTGAACAAATATTAAATTCGATAAGTAATTAAAAGTTTATGCAATTTGTTTATTTTAATAAAAGTGGCATTGCTTATTCAATAGAAAATAAAATTTTTTAATCCCAATTAACTATAATTTCGTAATTTTAACGACATAATTGTGATCATGATTTTTTCTGTTTTGTAGATCTTAAAACACTTATACTCCAATCGGAGTTGATTTTCTCCGCATGCACACTGTTTTAACACTGGTCGGATCAAACTGCTGGGTAGCACTACTACACCGGTGTTAATCAATTTCGACACATCATTATTCACAGAGTATCATAAGCTAACATATTCATACAGTTATATCTTTGAATTCGTACACACATACGTATATATATATATATATATATATATATATATATATATATATATATATATGTAGGGTATAGCAGTCTTATTAATTATGAGAGTGTATATTAGTAATTCTTAATTTTATTTAAATTGAACATAAATATGCAATACATAAAATACTTGTGCAACCTTCTCAGTCGACTACAACTTACAGACTAACTATGTATACATTTTATATTTTTGTTAAGAGCCAAGACCGAGCAATCGCTTTTCTCACACTTTTATTTCTTTGGGACCATTGGCTCTTTTCTTGCACTGCAATAAAACAACAGATGTTGAGGGTTTATTCATAAACACAAATTTTAAAACCTTAATCCCTAAGTACCATAAATCATACTCTTACATTTATTACTTAAGTGTCCCTTAGTGAGTTTCTAAAATAAAATAAAATAAACCAAAACTTAGAATCTATAAAAAAAAAAAAACACATATACATGCATACTTAAAATATTCTACGATCCTACATATATATACATAACAGGGGTTGGGGGGCAAAAAACAGGGTACTTGAAGAAATGCTAAGTTTTTCGGGATTCAAGTACGTTAAATCTTTGTTTTTTAATGATATTCAAAGTAAATACACAGTAAAAAAAACAGGGTAATTTCAGGCGATGTAGGTGCTAGAATTTTCGGTGTTAAAATAACACTACCACCGGGGTGTGTGTTTGTGAACGCTCTATAACTTTTTAACTAATCAACCGATTTCCAGGGTTCTTGGGGAAATCATAAGAACTTGTTAGCCACTAACTTTCCTGTGAATTTCAGATCATTCGATCGAATAAAATCGGAAATAATTAAGGACTACGAACAAAAAAAAATTTTTTTTTTGGTTTTGCTGAACTTTTTCAAAAACAACTTCATCAATCAGTTTCAAAATTTTATCAGCTCTGGAAATTAATGAACGCATTGATTACTGCAAGTACCATATTAATTAGTTAATTCGTACGAGAGATATCGGAAAAAACATGGCGGAAAACAGTTTTTTTCAATTACTTTTAAAGTAACTTATTCGATCGATTTCTAAATCTAGTCAGCTTTTGAACTCAATAAAACACGTCAATTGCTACATTGAACGTCACAATCGGTTAATTAGTTCAAAAGACATCGGCGTCGAAAATGAGCTCAAGGAGCTCGGAAACAGCGGGAAGTTTCGGGACAGGCCTGCAGGGCCAACCGTTATCCAGATTTTTTTATAGATAATACATTTTTTTACACGGATTTAACACCAATATTTTAACACTGTCAAATTACACCGTCTCAACCGGTGTTATTTCATTTTAACACCACGCAGTGTTAAATTGACTCCATTTTATACCGCTATTTTTACAGTGTAGAAAAAATTTTCAGTTGCCGTTGAAAAAAAAATTTTTGGGTAAAATGAAGTATCACCTAAAAAAGGTGAATAAAAAAATTTCTGGATATTAAATACATTTAATTATACTAAATTTTTTTATAAGTAATTAACATAAAGAAAAATTACATTTCACATAACTATTGGATGCAAAGGAAAAAGTAAAATTTTTAATATTTTTCATCTTAAAATGGAAGCGATTAACATTTTTCGACAGACACTTTCGATTATGGAAATAGTTGAGCAAAAAGAATTCAAAATAATGCCTAATTATATTTACAAAAGTGATTTTTGAATGTTTAAAAAACTAATTTTTTTCATAAAATTTTGTGTACATATATATATATATATGTATATATATATATATATATATATATATATACATGTTGTGGATTCGAAGGAAAGCCACTCCTTATTTCTTACGCTTATCCACCTCCAACAGCTTCTTAGCCTGCTCAACTGAGTTTTCTACGATTTCCCAACTCCCTTTTGCAGCGTTAGCACACATATACATATACATATACATTCAAAGATCAACCTATAAAACGAAAAATACTCTGTAATATTTGTTTTCCAGTGAAAATTTTATTTTTCTTTGTTCAACTATCTGTAGCTCTTTTGTTAAGAGATTCGTATACTATTGTATAAGCTGACCGTTGATGTTGAGTTAATATATTGTAGTGAGTTTCTATAATTTTAGATAAAAATATATACGTTTTGATATTTTTTTTTATGGTTAGATTCTTTCAAAGAAAGTTGTATTTAAATAAATACTATATTTTATTAAGCAAGTGCCTGATTATCGCGTCTTATCATATCTGCAAAACAAACTCTAAATGGGCGTTTACCGATCGGTGGTTCATAATGTATCGAAAAAAAAATATTAGCTTTCTACTTTTTTAACACGGATCAATAAAAATTTAATTAATTACGTTTGTGAAACTATATCCACTTCATAGTCAATGTATTTAAATACCAAATGAGTGAATTCTCACTAATTAACTAGTGACATGTTAATAATTTCCAGAAGTAAAGCAGTTATTCACTTCTTAATTTGTGAAATTGACAATTTCACAAGTCAAATTCCATTGATAAATTTGATGCTGTCGTTTTCCTTAGCAAATGAATTATTTTCACTAATAAAGTAGTGAAATTGTCAAACATGCTTAATCATACGTATTTACTTACAATCCTCGCCTGAACGATCATGCTTGATGCAAGAGTATCCGCATTATTTATACACGGCCGTAAGCATGATCATGAATTATTATTTATGCTCATACATGAAAATTTTCAAACATAAAAATTACTGAAATATTTCTAACCCTGGTTATGTTTGGTAATTTTTTATCATGCTTAATCATGTGTAGTTGCTTACAATCCATGCCTGAACGTTCATGACTATTACAAGAGTATCTGCATTGTTCATACACGGCCAAGCATGATCATGAATGGTAATGCATAATCATCCGTGACTTTCTATCTCTTGTATTGAACATCAAATGACTTCTAGTGTTGATCTTAAATAATCATATGTCATCATACTTGATCATGTACAGTCTTGCATGAGTGTATGTCACTATTCACGTGAGTCAGTATTTATTCCATTGATTTTTGTCAAAAACTAATAATTAAATATTTTACTAGATATAAATATAATTATGTTGTTATTTTTAACAATTTGAATAGAAAAATTTTTAAATTAAAAAAAAAATCTGGGCATCGGTTGGCTCTGCGGGCCAGCCCCAAAACTTCCCAATGTTTTCAAGCTCAAGGAGCCCGAAAACATTAGTGTGAAAACATTTTCGAGCTCTTCGAGCTCGAAAATGCTATTACGTGCAATTGTTTTTTTATGATCTTTTCAAACTCTAACAAGTTATGTTTTATGCAAAAGTTTGTAAATTTAAAAATCGAAAATTATTAATGAAGAAGCGGTTTTTAAAATTTAATTCCCGATTATGTTTAATAAAATGAGTGTATTGAGGCAGAAATCAATGTCAGTGATCAAAATCAAGATTTGAATAAATTTTGACTCATGTCAGAGCAATAATATATAAAATATCTCAGAGAAATATAAAAAACTGTAATTTTTCAATTTTTTTGTTGATAATATGATTTAAACTAAAGAACAAGTTAAATGACATTATATGGTGATCGAAAGAAGCCATAAAGAGGTAGAGTTGGTATGATTTTAGACACATTTTAGTACATTATATTATGATTTATCCGATCGGTTTAGCCATTTTGAAGATATTTGGAATAAACCGTTTTTCACCATTTCTTTCTCCAACGATATCTCTCGAACGCATTAACCGATTGAGATGGTTGAGGCGGCAATCGATGCGTTTCTCTAAATTCTAGAGCTGCACATTTTTTGGTTCGCTTCTCTTCTCTCTTCTGTGCTTTGGATTTGTTGCTTTTTACTTTTTTTTTTTTTGTAGATTATATTTTTCTGCCAATTTCGCTTGTTGATGATGCTCAGGTAAAATTTCAGTTTTGAAAAACCCTGGCGGTTTTGACCACTGCAGCCCTGCTACTTGAACGCTCACATTTAGTTGGAAATATCTTTATCTATTCAGAACGCAGCTATTATTGTAAGACTAATATCATGCTAAAGAATTGAGTTCATTTGAAGTTACAAATTAGAAGTATGGCAGGCCTTGGAAGGTTAAAACATCTTTTTATAAAGGTGATTTACTCCTTCATGCGCTTCTTTCAGGGAATTGAGGATTTGAATAACATTTACAAATATGTGGTAGGCCATGGAGGGTTAAAATACCATTTTAAAAGGTGATTTACTTTTATTCATACGCTACTTTTAGGACATCGAGGACTTAAATAACATATAACATTCAGCGACAAGTCAAACATCAAAAGAACTGAGGCTTTTGAGGTTCAAACTATTTTTGTAATTTTAAATCGGGATATTACCCAAAACTAATATACCTTCATCAATCTTCTAATCAGAATAGAGAAGTTGCATGTTTTATACCTTACATTTTTTTTTAAAGTTTAATGATAGTTATTAAGAAAAATTGAGAGAAAAGTATTATAATAATTGATTTCTAGGTTAATTTTAAAATTAAAAACTGTTTTTTAAAAATATAAATTCAAATGCTATTGACGTCGTTATATCGGTTCCGACGCGCCGTCGCACGGAAAGATAAAAAAATATCCATGTTTACACTATCAGATTCACAACAGGAAGAAAATACGAAAGAACAACTTCACTTTCATTGGTTCTGAGCAACAGATGTAATGACGTTATAATCAATTATAAGTCGATTTTTTTTTGCGCCAAAACTTATTCATTTTTTATAATTTAATTATATAAATTAACAATTCAACCTCGATACAAATTAAACTATACCATAAAACCTGATCGCCATCTTGTGTAATAAAAAAAAAAGTGCTCTCATCACAACAAAATTATCCTTCGTGATCCCAAAATATCTTACATAAATCAAAAATATTATTCGTAGGGAATAGTGACTGAAAAAATTACCCGAATCTACGTAAAAGTTGTTTTTGTGTTTTTTTTTTTTTTTCATTTAATTTCAGACTTCCCAGCATAATAAAAAAAAAAAAAATAAATAATAATAATAATCATGATATGAACAAGAAAAGGCAAACGCGTCGATCTCTAGATCTGTCGTATATACTCTAAAGCTCTTAAAACATCTGAAGTACGCGAAGAAGTCGAAACTCGTGCTTTCGTACCTCCCTTTTTCCCTTCTTCCGATCCCTTGAACTCCTTTTTATATTTTTCGGCCATCACCAATCCCCTTATCCTTATCGTTCCAGCGACCGTAAATTCCTTTTGCTCTTTTCACTTTTGTACCAAAAACTCAAATCTATATATATACATATTATATATATATATATATATATATATATATATATGTATATAAAATACCTAACAGTATTTTGTATCGTAGTTTCAACACATTACGTACAACATGTACTGAAATCCAACGTTTCTGGATGGAACATAGAACATGCTGAAGTCTGGTAGCTAGAAAATGCTAAGCTACGCGGCACTGGAACGTCCGGTATGCCAGTGGTATTGCACGAAATTGCCGCACTCTGTTCGTGTCATTCCACGTCTTTCGTTCATTCTACTAACGCAATTCCCTACATCTACAATATACCAACCACTATTCTATTTCCCTTTTCCTCTCAGTCTCCCTGTACCGCTACTTCTTCCTCTACCCCAATCTTTGTCTTTCTCTTTATCTTCTCGGTTTGGATGGGAAGATTCTCTATCCTTACCTCCCTATCCCAGAGCTCCAGTCTTTGGTTTGAGGTAAAACTATAGGATCTTACTCATAGTATTATATCTCAGTACTTGTACTATACAGTTGTGTAATACTTGTGGAACTCACTCTATAAAAACTTGAATTATATTGTCAGTAGAGATGTGTCGGGCGAAAGGTTTATAGACAATTCGATTTCATGCAAGTGTTTAAAGACATGAAATAACAACAGTCGAGGAGGTGTTCCTTGTTGTAATTTATAGGAAGTCAAATGTAAATTAGAAAGTTTGTGGTTTTATTTGTTGGCAATTAAAATTAGGATAGATTTAATAGCAGTATCAATTATAAAGTATTCACGAATATGGAGAATTTATAATTTATGATTATTTTTTTTATAAACTTTAATATGCTAGCTTTTTCATATAAAAATATAACTGAAGAAAAAGTAATTCTGATAAATTATCAACATGATATTCTTAAATGATACGTCTGAAAGTGAACATGACAAAGGATGCAAAGAATTTGGACATCGAGATTTAAGTTCTATACATTTTAGGACACACGCGTCCCACGACTTTTCAGGTTTTATTCTTCATATTCACTCTTCTTCTTACATTTTTATCTTTTCCTTCATTCCTTTTGTAATTCCTACTTCTACTTTCCTCTATTTCGTTATAAATTCTATACTTTTTTTTTACGTATTCCTCTGTTGCACTCCTTCACTTCTTCACTTTTTCACTTTTACTCGTGCATTTCATTTCATTTTGATTTAAAACTTTTTTTTTTATTTCATTCACGAATAAAAGTTGTCTGTCTGTTTTAGATTCTCAATATATACGAATACTTATCTCTTTCGTACCACTACACTTCAATCCAGTGAAATTCAATTTACCGTCACATACGGACTTACGTATGCTTCATGCGAGTTCACATCCGAGAGAGATAGCTACTGTTACGTAGTATAGACAGACGGTGAGTACCTAACACTACATGTATATATATATAAAATACTTGGTATCAATACTGTTCAACTACACACTCTGCTCAGTCGTTGTACTTGGATGGAATCAAATCGGATAGTATTTCCTCGGTATTTTTCAATTTTATATCATTCTCTTTGTAGGGATTCCAAATGTAAATGTACATATTGCTTAATAGGTTATATTTTCAAGCTTATATTTTTTAAAAGTAAAAAATCGCATACTGATCAGGTGAAGCATTAAATTAGAAATCAAGGAATTAAAGAGTAAATGACCAATAGATTTTTTAGAGTGAAGCCAAATGGATACATAATTTTTTTAAAATTACATACTTCACAAAAAAACACTCACACTGAATTTTTGTATAGTGGAGTAAAGTGGGTGCTTTTTAGTAGATTTCTATGAAATCTACTAAAAAGCACCCATATATATATATATAATATGACGCGCCGTTCTCCAACGATAAAGTCCACAATTCTACACCGATCTTAATGAAACTTAGTATACTTATTCTATGGACGATTACCTTGGATGAGTTTGAAGATGGGCCAATTCGGCCAATAATTTTAGAAGTTATGGTTAATTGAAATTTTGTAAAATTTTCAAAAAAAAATTTGTTTGCCGCTTTAACTGGATGTAAGTTCTAAACGGAAAGATAGCTTACTTTAGTTTGTCCTATCTGAAAGCTCGCTCGATTGCCATTAAATTTTACTATAGAGCTAATTGATTTGACCACTTTTTCTAATAGACAAATGGTTTTAAAAATTTACAAAATATTATAAAAACTAATTTTATGCAGGTTGTCACTTTGATTACCACCACAATTTTATACCGATCGCTTTGAAACTTGGTATACGTATTTTGTGGGTGACTACCTTGCTCTAGTTGGAAAATGAGCTCAATCGGTTGATTAGTTTAGAAGTTATAGCATTCCAAAATTTAAAAAACGTCAAAAATTCATATTTTTACTTATTCTTTCTTCGATATTTTTTGAATGTTATAACTTACCGACTTTCTATAAAAATTCTATAAGATCCAAAAACTCTTCAAATAAGCTTAAATTTTCATGTCTATATATGTGTCTAGACCAATGAAATTTCTTATCTTACCACTCTAAAATGAAATTTTGCTATTGCATCGATTCTCCTACTTTTAATAGATTCCATAGAATCCTAACTACTGTATTCATTGGTAAATTTATGAAACCAATTGAATTCATATTATTGCTGTGTAACACTCATAAAATCTAAATATCTTAATTCAAGTATGTAAATTCAATTTTGTTTTATTAACAGTAATAATGACTGATTTCAAGTATGATTTTAGACCTATCATAATTTAAATTCCAACTCAAATTATTTAATTTAATTTTGTATTAACTATCAATCCTATGTTTAAAGACACAGAATTCTTTTTGGTAGATAATTTGATTTTTTTCAACTTCAATTTTCGTTATTCAACTTACCATCACGATAATTATTTTAATTTTCTGATCTCAATTCTTAAATTTTTTGCATTTAACTTTGAATTTTTTGGGAATTTTGTTTTTGTTCTGTAACCTTGAGAATGTCAAAAAAAAAATTTATTTTGATATTAATGTTTATTTGAAAGGTTGAAATAATCAAATATTGAGAAATCTACTTCCATTTCGGCTGCCGAATGGCTTTTTTTTTAGGTAGATTTTTTTAAAAATCTAACTATTATATTTGTCCTCATGGTCGATTTCCCAAGAAATTTCGTCATAAACTATCATAATTAGTTGAGTAGAGTTCAAAAATACCACTCATTAAAAAATTTATATATGTATGTGTATATATATATATATATATATATATATATATATATATATATATATATATATATATATATATATATGTAATAGAACGAACTTTTGAGGACACGATTGCGTCTACAATTCTTACCCGATCTTAATGAAAATTTTTACATTTATTTCATGTGTTAATACGACGGTTAAGTTCGAAGATGGGCTGAATCCGTCGATTAGTTTAGAAGTTATGGCTGTTTGAAATTTTAACGATCTTTCGAAAAAATCAGTTTTTAATCACTTTTGAAGTCCGTATAACTTTAAAACTAAAACACATAGATAATTTCTGCAATAAGTATTTTAAAGTTCGACTAATAAGCTTTAATTTATGACCTTAAACTTTATATTTAGACCATTTCTTCCAATAATTTGATAGCCTTGAACATTTTAATGGAATCAAAAAATGTTGAAAATATGGTTTTCATTCCACATAACTTATGCTTGTCCCATTATAATCCAGTTTCGTCAGTTGCATTTTATTGTGCACAAAATAACCTGTAAATTTCACAGCTATTTTATATTTTAAAGTATTCCTTTTATTATTTATGATGTATCAAATGTACCTCTAATCCCGATGATTATTACTGGTCTTGTCATTTCGATAGCACCCACAGCTCTTATCGGATCTTGATCAAATTTTTCACACTTATTATATAGGCGATTACCTTGATCAAGTTCAAAGATGGGCTGAATCGTTTGAATAGTTTTGAAATTATGGCTGTTTGAAATTTTCATAATTTTTTCGTAAAAATCAGTGTTCAATCACTGTTAAAGCTTATATAACTTCAAAACTAACATTCATAGACAATTTCCGTAAAAATTATCTGAAAGCTTGTCTAATAAGCATTAATTTATGACCTTAAGCTTCATGTTTTGACCATTTCTTCCAATAATTTGTTAGCCTTGAAATTTTTAATAAAATCAAAAATTGTTGAAAATATGTTTTTCATTCCACATAACTTATGCATTTCCCATTATAATACAATTTTGGCACGTGTATTTTATTGTGAACGAAATAACCTATAAATTTCCCAGCTATTTTATATTTTAAAAGTATTTCTTTTATTATTTATGATGTTTCAATCGTACCTGTACGTCCTATAATTATAACTGGTCTTGCCATGGTAACAGCGATTTCAATGACGATCTCATACTAATTAAATTTTCGATACTTTATTTATGTGAAGGTTAATTTGGTACATTACCTATATAATGTTTTGTCAAATCAACTATTTGAAGTTCTCTATCGAAAATAATCGTTGTCCTTTTTTACCCTCACTCTTAGAAAACGAGTCTAATTTCATGTCATGACTGCACACGAACATATATCACAAGATATGTATGAATAAAACTAACTTTTTATATCGATTAATTTGAAAAATCTACCCTCCATTTCGGCTGCCGAATGGCCTTTTTAATTATTGCTATGAAATTCGACGATTTCGAAGAAATTCGGGGGTATTGTGTTCACCCCGATTTTCAAAAATCGAGTTTTCATCAGATCCCAGAGAGGAAAGTACAACTAGTCCAGACTTGGCCTAGGTTTGGCCCAACTATGCAGAGCCTTAGACCAAGCTTTTAAGCCAGCCTTGGTCCAGCCTTGGTAGAAGTCTGAAATGAACACTAAGCCAATCCTGGTTGCTAAATTTGGCCCATATTTGGTTGCCAGACCTCACCCAAACATCGACGAAACAAACAAATTTTATTTAAAAAAAATTTTATTATTATTAACCTAGAAGAGTTTATGATCATTAACTTTTAAACTATCTAAGGGAGGTAAATGATGCGAAACAAACTTGGTAAAATTCTGCTAGGCTCTGGGCGTAAACTGCCGTTCTTCTGATTACTTGGTCTGAACGGTAGCTACTGGACGAACCTATTAATGTTGAACTTATACTTTATGTGATCTACTTATTCAATCTACTTCAACCTCTCGGTTTTATAAAATATAAAGAGCAATTTAATTAATATTTTCGATTAAACAGATAAAAAAATTATTTTTTCGTATTATTTTTATCATAATTACATAATTTTTTAAAATAATACTTATTAAATTTAATCCATTATTTATCAAGAACCCAGTTGAATCATTTTGCTCTATCACTATTATTAAAAGTAACATTTCTTATAAAAATTTATGACTTATTTCTTGATTGAATTAATTTTTATAAGCAAAATTATAAGATGACAGTGGTTGATTGCAAATAATAACGGACTAAAAAATATTTCTATTATTAATTGTAAATAATTTTAATCGGAACGTTAAAATATTTATTAATCAAAACTTATTCTTATCCAAAACTGAATAATTATTAAATAAAAGAACCATAATAATGTTAATTAAATAATTAATAAAAACCCTGGGTTAACCAGTTCTGGTTCAAGGATGAGTAAACATAGGTATAGCCAAACTTAAGTATTCCTGCCGTGGCTCAGTCTGGATTGCCATTGAATGGCTAAGGCAAGGGAACCCAGCCTTGGCCCAAGCTCGGGTAATCATTGTAACGGCCAAGACTAGGGTAATGACTGGGATGGCCAGGATTGAGTACCCAATCTTGAGCCAAGCATGGGCCAATACAGGCGTGGCTAAGCTAGGTTCCCCAGTGCTTGGCCAAGTAGGGCTCCGTCGTTCAACTCTGGCAGCTTCTGCATCAGATGTCGACGTTTTAAGGTCTTAAGACGCTATTCTGACTGTTTTTAAGATGATTGTGTGTGTGTGTAAGCTCTCTATAACTTTTTAACTAATCAACCGATTTAAGCGGTTTTGGCGACAATCAGGAGAGTTTGTCAACCATCAATTTTCCTGTAAATTTAATATCAATCAACTAAATAGACTTTGAGGTACATGAGAACAAAATGTTTCTTTAGTTTCTTCGAAATGTTTCAATAACGACTTGATTAATTATTTCCGAAATTAATCAAGTTCTAGAGAGGATTAGATTTTATTAACCATCTCAATCGGTTAACTCGTTCGTGAGATATCTTTCGCAAAAGAAATGGTGGGAAACGGTTTTTCTCAATCATCTTTGAAGTGACTCATTTGATCAATTTCTCAATCTAGTCAACTCTGGAACTTAATAAAACGTGTCATCCAGAGAGGAAAATATGGCAGGCCCAGGCTTGTAAGCCAGCCTTGGTAGAAGTCTGGAATGATAACACTGTGCCAGTCCTAGTTGCTAAATCTGGCCCATGCCTGGTTGCCAGACCTGAACCATGCTTCGTTGCCAATCCTGGCCCGTGCTCTGTTACCGGAACTGGCTAATGAATTGTCAAAACAAATAAATTTAATTTTAAAAAATTTATTTTTACTATTATTAACTTTGTAGAGTTCATGATCATTAACGTTTAAACTATCTGAGGGAGATAAATGATGAAAAAAAACTCGGTGAAAATTCTGCTGGGCTCTGGATACGAACTGCCGTCCTTCTGATTGCTGGATCTGAACGGTAACTACTGGACGAACCTGCTAATGTTGAACCGATACATTTATATGATCTACTTATTAAAGCATAGGTATAGCCAAACTTGGGTACTCCTGCCACGGCCCAAGCCTGGGTCGCCATTCAATGGCCAAGGCTAGGTTACCCAGTCTTGGTCCAAGTCTGACTTGCCATTGAATGGCTCAGACTTGGCCCAGACTCGGGTTATGATTGGGATGGCCAGGACTGAGTACCCAATCTTGAGTTAAGCATGGGCCAATATAAATGTGCCAAAGCTAGGTTCCCCAGCACTGGGCCAATTAGGGCCTCGTCGTTAAACTCTAGCAGCTTCTGCATGGGCAATTGTCATATTAAATGTCGAAATCAGTTGATTACTCCAATAGATGTCGGCATTAAAAATTAGAAAAATCGGTCTGTCAGTTGGCCCTGCGGGCCAGCCCCAAAACTTCCCGCAGTTTTCGAGTTCCTTGAGCTCGAAAACATTGTTGAGAATACATTTTCGAGCTCTCCGAGCTCGAAAATACTTTTGTATGCTTTTGTTTTTGAAAAATAACGTTTTTTACCTTTTTTTCTCCAACGATATCTCTCGAACGAATTCACCGATTGCAACGATTGAGGTGGCGATCGACGAGTTTTATTGAGTTCTAGAGCTGATCAAATTTTAAAATTGATTTATCGAGTCGTTTTTGAGAAATTTCCAAAATACTAAAAAAAATTTTTTTTTTTAATTCTTTCGACAATGGTTTCGCTTGAAAAAATTAACCGATTTCGATGGTTGAGGTAGCATTCGACGCGGCTTATAAAGCTTCAGAGCCCAGTTGATTTTGGAATCGATCTATCAAGAACATAAAAAGTTATCTGAAAAAAACGTTTTTAAAAAAAGTTTATTTTTGGAATATCTCTGAATGAACCCTACCGATCAAGCTTAATTTTTTTTCAGCTTCAAGATATTCGCAAGCCGCGTTGAATGACACCTTGATGATCAAAATCGGTTCATCCGTTCAAAAGTTATAGATATTTACATACGTACGTACGTACATACATACACTCGGACATCATCGTGAAATTAGTCAGAATAGCTTCCTAGAACCTCAAAACGTCAATATCTCTTAGAAATTCGATTTTTGAAAATCGGACTGAAACCAATAACTTCCCGAATTTTTGAAAATTTGCAATTTTCTTAGCGGGAAGTTAAAAATAACAATTTATTTCGTTTGTCCCGGATAACTCAGAATATACATTGAGAACAAATTTCCCTTCGGACAATGGAATTGGTTTTGTTAAATTCTATTAAACTAAAATTTATTTGGGACAACTAAATTTTATTGAGTCAACATAGTCTATTTTCTCATATTTAACAAATGATTTAATAGACTCTATTTGGTTGACATTAATAATTCTCTCTCTAAGTTAATAAAATCATTTGGTAAAATTAAGAAAATATCTATTTGATAGAAAACTAAATCATTTTATAGTGCCAACAAATCCAAATATTAAAGCAAAATATTATTATTATATTAACTCTAATAGACACAAAAAAATATATTCAGTTAGAACAATTTTATATATTTGTTATAATGACGATTACTGATTTAAAAAGTTATGGTGCTAGGCAACAGCAGCGGGAGTAGTTCGGTGCTCACCATTAGATCGCACCCACCTCTTGTAGTGTCCCTGGTAAGAAACTTATTTCAGAATTATTATATTCCAAACTTAAATCATTTATGGGACGGGCTACGCGCTGAATGTTAGCAGAGAGATGTTAATCCTTTTTTGATAGAAATATAGAGGTATCCTGTATTACACTGACATTAATGTTCTCTTAAACAACTATTGTCAAAGTACAAAAAAAAATACGTGTTAAGGAAATAAATCACTTTTCTAAATATGGATTCATTAAATTGTTAAATAGATACTCTGTCATTATAAAATAATATTTAATTATTATTAATAACTTATTCTCTAAGGCTCACTAATATCCCGGGAAAAAATTTTTTCATGAAATTTTATAAAATTTCATAAAATTTCACTAATGAAATTTCATGAAATTTTATGCTGACAATGGCCTGATGAAATTTTATCAAAATTCATGAAATTTTATGAAATTTCATGTAATTCTACAATCACCATTAATTTTTCGAAAAAAATATTAGATTTTGAAAAAAAAATTGCAATTAGATCTTACACATTGATCTAATGGATCGAGGCATTACTGAGACAGACTAATTATATTTTTTATTGACGAAAAAATCCTGGCGACTGCTGGGCTCGAACCTACGTCCTTTCGATTTGAAGTCCTTGCTGCTATCTACTGCGTGGAGCCACGTACGTGATTGCGAATGAATAGATAGTATATTTATCGAGGTATGGAGTTTTAAACTTTCAAACGAAATTTGATATAATTTTGTAAAATTTTATATAATTTTGGAGGAACTGATAATTTTACACTGAGAAAAATGGTTTCTGATAAAATTTTATAATTTTTTTTCAAACTTTATAAACTTTTATAAAATTTTATAAAACTGTAAAATTTCACAAAAATATATAAAATTTCATACCAATAACTTCTTGGGAGCTCAATAACATTTATAAAAACTTTATAAATTTTCATCAAATTATATAGAATTTTATAAAATTATATATAATTGCATAAAATTTTATGAAACTTTATAAAATCTTACAGAATTTCACCAAATTTCATTAGTATAATTTCATAAAATTTTACAAAATTTTATGAAATTTTATAAAACTTCATGGAATTTCATAAAATTTTACGAAAAAATTTTTTTCCGGGATATTTCATTATGACTACTTTATAAGCTTTACAGGTAGTCAATTTGAGTTTAATTATCTCTACTTAATATTTTTTAGTTTCTAATAATTTGTTTTGTTGGTGGATTACAAAATATTTCGTTAAAAAAACCAAATATATGATTCGCAATGGGCAATCAAATCATTTTGTTGTCATAACTAAAATTTAGTTGTCAGAAGAAAATTTTTTTCTCAGTGTATATTCCGACCTAATTTTTTTTGCGCCAAAATATATTTAAGTTATACAAAAAAATATATATTTTGATATTTGTAAAATATATACCTACGTATATGCATAAGTTTATTTAGAGATTTATATAACAATATAAAAGACATATATGCATTCAAATAAGTACATATATATACAGAGATAGGTGCGTACATACATGGACAGAATTTTCGTATGAATATTGCCATGTTATTTATACTAAAAATTACTCTAAATCGAGTAATATTGGGCCATTACGAGTTTTTACTTTTGAATTACGAAATTTTACTCTTTCAGTGAGTAAAAATCAATCCGATTAATTTTTACTCATAATTACGAGTAAAAATTACACCTAGCGACTGTCTAGATAAATTCTCTCTAATTTAATTTTTATTCGTAGGTTATGATAAAAAGTTGATGATTCAATTTATAAAATTTATATTGAATTACGATAAAAATTACAATTAATAGGCTGAAATGTCTATAAAAAATCTAAAAAACATCTAATTGTCTTAGAATATCTTAAAATAAATATTTTGAAAAAGAATAAAAAAAAAACTACTCGTATTGTGTTGAAAAAAAAAAGATAAAAAATTTTTTTTAATTTTAAAATAAATATTAAGTTATAGAGAGATACAGAGATCGTATTTTTTTCCAAGCCTACGTTTGTGTGCTTAACATGATAGTTGTCACGGGCAAAATAAAAGACATTTAATTGAAGACGATATTAATCGAAGATTAACCAAGACTACTGAAATATTACTCTGCAGTTTAGAGTAAAAATAACTTCCATAAATAAGAAAATTTATTCGAGTTATAAGCAGTTGTTCATCACAAAATTAATGGGTTTAAAAGAATGGTACATTGGGGAGTAAAAATTAATCGCATAGAGTAAAATAGTCTACTTCCACTACTACGAAGATTTGTGGCGAAAAATTGCCGGAGTCAAATAAAAAATTAAATAAACCAGAGAAAAGTGTGGCGAATCTTCCGGTACAAAAACCTAGCAAAAAAATTCGTAATTTTTTTTGTTATTAACAAAACCGTTTTGTAAGTAAAGCCTCCGTCTACTTGAACGGAATATTTATAACAGGGCTATGCTGTTACTCTGATCGTCCTTAAATTATCTTTTTAAGGGCGCCACTGGAAGTGATAACGGCCTCCCAGAGCCGGATCTTAGATCATCAGGGTCAGTGTAATTTGTTTAATTGTAAGAGAAGGATGAGGAAGGATAATTTGTAAATAATTATAATGATTTCAATTAATAATTTTAACCTTTTATTTTATAAACCTTTTTAACCTTATAACCTTTTATAAACCTTATATTTTATAAACCTTTATAAACCTTATCAACCTAATATACTTTTTATAAACCTTTTTTCTTTTATAAACCTTAATAATCTTTTATCCTTTATTTATTAACCCGCAATATTTCCTTAAACCTAATTCATTTAATAACCCGCAATATTTTCTTATAAAATCAGCCAATTACCTTTCGCATTCTACACACACTCACACACACAATAATTTGCCAACTACCTTTGGACTTTTTTATTTAACTAATCAATTAAAATCGCTTAACCTTCGCGAGACCTTACTTTACTAACACAATAATTTCCTAAATTATCTCACACACACACTCACTCAGTCCCCTGGACTTTATTTCCACACACACTGATTTAAAATTAATTTTTCCCGCAAAATAAATAAATTAATTTAGAAGTTTAATTAATTATTAATTAATTTATTATATAACCTTTATTTTCCTTAATAATTATTATCCCTTTATCACTTTTATTACTAAATTATTTTTCCACAATTCCGTCACCGTTTTCACTATCACTTTTTCCTAGAATCTTATACTAAATTCACCCGCTACAATTTTCACCTTTTCTATTTACTTAGTTCAGGTACTTTTTTTATCACAATAATTATTTTTAATTTATACACTAATTTCCTGAATTAATTATCGCTTATTACTTAACTTAATTTTATTTATAATTATTTGTTTATTATTTAATTAATTTTACTGACAAGCACTTCGTGACTAGATTCGACAGTTTCCGGTGCGTGGGTTACACCTGGAAACTTCTAGAATATTTCCGGCTACCTGCCTGGAAATATTTTCTACGCAATAGCTTTGGCTACCTGCCTGGAGTTTATCAATTAATTATTTTATTGTCAATTCCGCGTTAGTTTATTGAATTTTATCTACTTAATTTACGGACAAAATTAACGCGACGCTACCAGACGTACGACTATGTATTTAATAAATTTTCCGGCTTACTGCCTGAAATAAATTTTATAAATACCTTTACAATAAAATACTCCAGATCCTTTCCTCGTCGTGTCTTTGTCCTGATCTCGTCTTAATAATTGTCCTGGTAATTTTTCGTCTCGTTCGGTCCCGTTCTCTCAATACTCTCCTCTCTCTCAGTTTTAACCTCGTTCTCTCCTTCACCTGAATTTCAGACGCAATCAGTAATAATTATAATAGATACCGGCTACCTGCCTAGTATCTGATAAAATAATTTAATAAATTATCGCTTGGTTCCACAATAAAACTCAAGCTATCAATTGAATAATTACCTGACAATAATTTACGGCGTCTATTTTGTCGGCGTCTATCAGTGGCTTCCTTCAGCTGTCCTTTTTACTTAGACTAGGTCCGTTCGGTCGTTCCGGTTACTAATGGTTTTTCACGTTCCGGTCCCCGTTTATAATTACTTTCTCCCCGCATGACTTCGGGCGTCTTCGGACTTCGGAAACTCCTACTTACTTCTAAATGGGGGCTGACGCTCGAACATTTGAATTTTCACTCCCGGTCGACTAGTCGCGTTCTACCCGGGGTAACTCTGGTTGGAATTGTCACGTGATCGACAGTACACATACTAACTTTTATTTTATTTTAAATTGTACGCGGTAAATTCAAATTTAACCCGTTACATATTGGATAAAGATTTTTCTCATGCAGTTGATTAAATGTACAAAATAAAATAATTCAATCTTTTCTGAATCGTTTGGTCACAAAGTTTATACGAAAATGTTAATTATTAATTATGAAAATAATTATTTAATTTAATCAACACAAAAAAATACTAGCCTAACAGCTGCTTTATGTACCGACGTGGTCTGCGCATATCCCTAGTGAGGAGGTTGCGTGCGTCGCCATGACTTATTTAAAATTCCAAGCGCGTGAATTATTTTATTTCAGGCAATCATTTATTTTAATATTCTAAATTCAATTAATTTTTGAAAAATTTGTTTCTAATACTTTTCTCATTATTATTCTCATAATCATTTATCGATGATTAAAATAAATTTAATTTATAATTATTAATTCAGTTAATAATTAAAATTAATTTTTTTTTTCTAATTAATTGAAGAATTGAATCAATAAAAATTTGCGAAATTGATAATTATAATCAATACAATTGCATTTTTTCTTTTTTTAATTAATAATTAAGATGAATTTAAGTGTTAAATTTGCTTGTAATTTATAACCAGAATTCTTTTCATTCATTATTAAAAAAAAATCTAACGACCAAATCTAAATTGAATTCCAATAATATTTTATTTTTTACAACCCTTAGTTTTCAAAAGGTGTTAAAAATCGTTATAAACTGAACGAGACAGGTTAGCCTAGTGGACAGCGGAAGTGCTTCATAACACGACGGTCGTGGGTTCGAGACCCGTCACGAGTAAAATTCCAATATTACTCTTCAGCCAGTACCCGGGTCGAAAAAAAATCTTGATTATGACTTAAAATTTAAGTCAAAATCCTTCAAATTTCAATTAATTTAATTTTTTTAGTCTGTAAAATCTCCATAACATTTGACTTAGATTTGACTTTTTGTGGCTTAGTTAGGATCGATTTAAGACAAAATAAGTCACGTTTAGGTCAAAACTGGTTTAGTTTGACTGTATTTCCTTTAGATTTAAGACAAAAAAAGTCACATTCAAGTCAGAATTTCGTCGATTTAAATAATTTTACTTAAATTTAAGTTAAAAAAAGTTTCATTTAAGTCAAAATTGATTCAATCGAAATATAGTTTATTCAGATTTAAGACAAAAAAAGTTACATTAAAGTCAGAATAAAACAAAATTAGACAGTTACAACGCAAATTTAATGAATATGCGATTGTCAAAAAATTAGTAATTGTAAGTGCCTTGGCCATCATTTTGCAATAATAACTCTTCTGCAAACAAAACCTTTCAAAGAGCCTGTCAGACTTCTCCAACTATCACACTTATATGAATTCATTGTAACTGAAAATGTATTTGCGATTCCTGTCGAAAATTTACTATCGGTATATTTTTATATTAATACAGGTAATTAAACGTTTATTGCAGAATTGGTTAATCAATATGAAAATGAATAATATTGTAAACAAGAGCTTATAAAAATTCTTCAGGAACAGAATAAAAAAAAATCATTGCAATAAAAATTTTTTTTAATAGTAATTTTAATTTAATCAGAAATAATTTTTAAAAAATTTGCTATAATTAAAATTGAGTTTTAATTTTAGATTAGTTTAATTAATAAATAAGTATAAAAACCACATTCGATTTGACTTAATTTTTAAGTTAAAATTAAGTCAAATTTAGAACTAGATTTCGAATCGATAACCAGTTGTTTCTTTAAGATAAAATAAATCAAATTTAAGGCAATGAAATAATTTAAGCCAAAAAAAGTTAAATTAAAGGAAACTAACAATTTAAGTCAAAAAAAGTCTAATCCAAGGCAAAAAAGTTAAAAAAAGTCAAGATTAAGTCAATATTAAGTCAAAAAAAGTTTAAAAAGTTAAAATGTGGACTATAGTTGTAGGCATATCGACGACTTCAAAGGAAATTAAGTTAAATCAAGTCCAATTTAAAATTTTTTTTTGACCCAGGTAAACATTAACTATACGACAATACTAGCATAATAAGTTAATTCAAAGTTGAATTATCGTTATTTTAATTTATTTTTAAATAATGCTAGGGATTGTGTTTGAGCAGGCCTGACCAAGCATGATCACGCATGCTGATAGCTGGCGAATATTTATTCATGATCATAACAGATAATCATACATGATCAGGTCTGATGATTTTTTCCCGGGTGGAAATTTAAAAAGAAAATCTGGGCGTCGGTTGGCCCTGCAGGCCAGCCCCAAAACTTCCCGCTGTATTCGAGCTCGGAAACATTAGTATAAATACATTTTCGAGCTCCTCGAGCTCGAAAATCTCTTTGATTCCCACTTTTTGATGAGCTTTTCAAGCTCAAAAAAGTCGCGTTTTATGTTAAAGTTTGAAATTTTAGAACCGAATATAATTAAGGAATGAGCGTTTTTTAAATATTTATTCACAATTATATTCAATAAAAAAAAATCTGAAAACCGCCTGACCTTGCGGGCCAGCCCCAAAACTTCCCGCTGTTTCCGAGCTCAGGGAGCTCGGATACATTATTACATGTGAATTTTTGAGCTCTTCAACGCTTTTTTCTCCCACGATATTTCTTCGACAAATGATCTGACTTTTATGTTTGAAAAGGTAATCGACCCGTTTTGATAAAGTCTAAAGCTGATCAAATTTTGAAATCATTTGGTTCAGTTATTTCAAAGATATTTGCAAAAAACCGTTTTTCACCATTTCTTCTTTCCACGATACTTCTTAGACAAATGATCCGATTTTTATAGTTGAGGTGGCAATCGACGCGTTTTAATAAATTCTAGAGCTAATCTGATTTTGAAGTCGATCGTTCAGGTCTATTCTGAGAAATCAATAAAAAACTGAAAAAAAAATTTTTTTTCCGTAATTCGCCAATATTTTCGAGTCTACATGATCAAATGATCTGAAATTTTCAGGAATGTTGATGGTCAACAAGCTCGTTCATGGGCCAGGTTTGGCAACCAGGCATGGGCCAGATTTAGCAACTAGGACTGGCACAGTGTTATCATTCCAGACTTCTACCAAGGCTGGTTTACAAGCCTGGGCCTGCCATATTTTCCTCTCTGGATGACACGTTTTACTAAGTTCCAGAGTTGACTAGATTGAGAAATTGATCAAATGAGTCACTTCAAAGATAATTGAGAAAAACCGTTTCCCACCATTTCTTTTGCGAAAGATATCTCACGAACGAGTTAACCGATTGAAATGGTTAATAAAATCTAATCCTCTCTAGAACTTGATTAATTTCGGAAATAATTAATCAAGTCGTTATTGAAACATTTCGAAGAAACTAAAGAAACATTTTGTTCTCATGTACCTCAAAGTCTATTTAGTTGATTGATATTAAATTTACAGGAAAATTGATGGTTGACAAACTCTCCTGCACTGAGAAAAAAATTTACTAATATTTGATAAATTGATTTATCAATATTTGATGAATTATATATATCAAATATTCGACTGTATTTATCAAATATTATCCTACACATATCAAATATCGATCTTTCCATCGACTAAATATTAATCAATTGATATTAACATTTGATAGGTCGCTGATCAATATTTAGTAGAAATTTATTTACATTTAATAAACTTTTATCAACTATTAACACTGATCTGAATAGTAACTGAATAGTTACTATTCAGATCAGTGTGTTGTACCGTCTAACCTAAAATATCGTCTTATATACGCGTTACAACTAACAAATTGTTTTTATGCCTGTTGAAATAATTAAAAAAAATAAAATAAAGTGTTATGGAAAAATTATTTAAAAAATGAGACCTGCCAAATTCCACCTAACCTACATTAACCAAACAAACTGCTTCCATATCACGATAGTATATAATATATGTAGAGTCGTAAACTATAGATCAGAGTCTGTATTTATTAATATTTGATAAACCGCCGATCAATAATTGATAAACTATTTATTAATATTTAATAAACTGTGTATTAATATTTGATAATTATCGACTTGGGAACAATCTAAGTAAACCGTTTATCAAATATTGATAAATTTGATTAATATTTGATAAATTCTTTTCTCAGTATGATTGTCGCTAAAACTGCTTAAATCGGTTGATTAGTTAAAAAGTTATAGAGAGCTTACACACACACACACACACACACTTACAGACATCGCTCTGAAAATATCAGAATAGCATCCTAGCACCTTGAAAATCCGATTTTTTAAAATCGGGGTGAAACCAATAACTTCCCGAATTTTTTGAAAATCGTCGATTTTCTTAGCAGGAAATTAAAAACAATTGCATGTAATAACATTTTCGACCTCGAAGAACTCAAAAATATATCCAAACTAATGTTTTCGAGCTCCTTGAGCTTGAAAACAGCGGGAAGTTTTGGGGCTGGCCCGCAGGACCAACCGACGCCCAGATTTTTTTTATTTATATTGATACTATTTATAACAAATATTCATAATCATTACATTACGATTTGCTAACTCGAATTTTACTTTAATCATAACACTTGATAATTCATACATTTTTTTTATTGGTAATTGACTTTTATCCTAATAATTTATTTATGAATTTTGATTTTCCTGGGTACATGGAGGGGCGTCCCAGTGCGCTGGGCGAAGGATTCGAACACTCGATTATTAGTAACCTAATAGATATAAATTACTTTATATATATATATATATATATATATATATATATATATATATTGTAACGGGGTAGAATGCTTTAGCATTCCGTTTAAATTTAATTTCGACTCGCGCCAAAATATCCGGCCTCTTTCATCAACAACTGCCAATCCGGAAGTAAGTATAGCCACTTATGCGCCTGGGTCGCTGTGGTCGAGTTCCTCGACGTTTGGTTTTAGGAGTTTGCCAGCCTGAGTCAAGAGGGGTACGAGGCCCAGAGACGACGGGTGGTCGCTCTCTTGGCTTGCAGCAACCATCGTGGACAGACGCTTTTCCCGACTACTACTACTACTACTACTGCTGCTGCTACTACCACTATCATTACTACTGCTGTCTACTGACTACTACAGACGCCATTAGGGGCCAAGAGCATATAAGCTCACGTTAAGTGGAAACTTATTCTTAATTAAGTTTATTTAAATTATTAATTATCATTGTGGAAAATTTGGACTATTGGAGGATAAATTGTTGGAGAAGTTGGGTGGATCTTGGACCTGGAGGAAATTGTTGATTTGGATTGGACGAGTGGAGGACTTGGTGAGGATTGTTGGAGTGTCGGAGCAGTTTGGATAAAGTTGAAGTGAGTGGAGTTGTTTTGTCGGTTAAAATTATTTATAAAATTGTTAATTATTAAAATAGTAGAGCCATTTATAAAATTTCTAAATTGTTATAGTAGAGTCATTGAAAGTTATTATATTGTGGAGTCATTGTGTAATTTGTTATTAAAATCAGTCAAGTCAATCATCACAGTCGAGTCAGTAAAATTTATACAGTCACGTCGAGTCAATTTCATCAGCCATTTTATTTATTGTTCATATTCATTTTATTAATAGTCAAAGTGACTTCATTTGCAATAAATGCCATGGTTATCAGTATACTAAAACATATTAATTAATTGTCTAGCCTTTTAAACCTTCCTGATAAGTTTAGTATAAGATCTCTCTCTCTCTCTTAATTTTAATACTGCGTGGTCCAGTTCGGGGTTACCCTTGTCCTGAGATTACTGAGCATAGCTGGACAGGTACGTAAGATACCTTTAAGTTTTACATATGTGTGGACCCTTCTTTAATTAAGGTCACAACTTAATTAGTTTAATAAGTGGACCCATTGCAATATATATATATAGTTGAGTTTTTAAAAAAAATCTCAGAGACCTTTTTTTTAGAGCGGTAAATTTCCGACAAAAAAGTTCATAGCGCTCAATTTTATGTCTATGTGTTAGAGAGTAATAAAATTTCAAACTACAACGCCAATTTTTTTAAACAAATCAAACTTTGACCTTCAATATCTCTCAAATGGTTGGACTCACGAAAAAAACATAAGATACCTTTTTTGAAGAGCGAGAAATTTCCTATGAAAATATGTATTAGTTATTTCTGTGCACTTATTTTTAAGCGAGTAATAAAATTTCGCTCATTGTACTAAAATGGGAATGTTTCATTACTTAGGCAGGGTTAAACGGCATTAATAGAATAAACTTTATTATTTTTTTTAATTATTTTTGGATCACAAATAAATGATTTATATCATGACCGAGTAAAAAAATCTAATTTGGTAAATAACGGACACTCTAATATATATTTAGTAGATAGCCAGGCTTGCAGAGCAAATGTTTGCTCAGCAAGAGTTATCATCAACTTGACGACAAGCTGTTGCCAATTATGAGATATTACTACTTTTGACTACAACATAAGTACAATGTGAACTACAAGTTGTTGTAAATCGACAATGAAATTTTGGTCAAGTTGACAGGAAGTGTTGGAGAAAAGTTGTGGGACGAAACTGAAGAAAAAAAGTTATTTTAGATAGGCACCGATAGCCACTTTGGTTGCAAATGGACGGAAAACTATTACTGGAATTCAATGGAAAATTGACTGTAAAGAGTTTTTCAGCCACTTCTTTGCAACTTTTAGGCTACTCTTCCTGTAAACTTACTTTCCAAAGATGACAGTCGATAATTGTAGGAATATTTCATAGTTGGCAACAAATTGTCGTCAAATTAAAGGAAACTTTCACTGATTTGAGATTAACGAATTAGTATGCATCAAAAAATAATTTGGACAAAATCTCAGAAAAAAGTTTTATATCAAAAGAATAGTTAAGTAAATGATTTCGCTCGACAAAAATATTTGAAATCGCCCCCAAAAACAGATTCTCTGTGCAAAGTGACGCCAAGTCCACGTTCAATGCGTGTACGTTGATCTCAAACTGCATCAAAAGTAATATTTTTACAAAAAAGTCTGAAATCACAAGAACACCCAGCTTAGATTTTTAAAAATTAAAAAAACAATACTTGAACCTACTTGGTGTGCGTCGTTAAAGTGAATTTGAAATATTATTTAATCGGAGACATTCAAGAGATATGACAATACTGAATAATTAATTATTTGCATAACGCACACCAAGTACGTTCAAGTATTTTTTTTAATTTTTAAAAATCTAAGCTTCTTGGTGTTCTTGTGATTTCAGACTATTTTGTAAAAATATTACTTTTAATGCAATCTGAGATCAATCTACGCGCATTGAACGTGTACTTGGCGCCACTTTATACAGAGGATCTGTTTTTGGGGGGCGATAAATTATTACTCTTCAATGGAGAATAAAAATTTTTCTTTCAAAAATTTTACTCTGGAAAGAAACATTCTTTGTTTTCAAACAAGATGCATACTTATTTCTGCCAAGAATTTTTTTCTCTTGGTTTGAGGCCGATAATATTGACTCAGGATGATACCGACTTAGTTTGAGTATGGCGCATTTTTTGAATCAGGATGTTATTTGACTCGATTTAAAAATATACAAATATGTTTATTAAAATTATTAATCAGTTTATTACTGCAATAGTTACTCAAACTAATTTATTATTTGGAAGTTTAATGCATATTTTTATTTGTAATAAAAATTTATTTATACTAAAAATTTTAATAACATTTTTTTTTTTAATGACCACATTTTCCGAGAAATTAACCGAGAAAATGAATAACACGGAAAGAAATGTATGATGCTTATGGCCATACTTTTATTATAGTATTGCAGGAAGCACCATAAGTATGGCATTATCTACTATACTGTATAGTACAAAAATCTTTTGCGTAATTTACATGTCTGTATAGCGGGATAGACTAGAGCAGTATGGGCTTGAGTTCCATACTACATTGAAGAAATCAAGAAATGGCAATGCCACTAGGCTGAGTCACAATAGATCGTTGTGGAGTAGTCAACACATTATCGGATTACCATCAATACTGCGTTAATGTAGTTGCTAATTTTTTTATGTAATCTTTATTAATATCAATAATGCTGAACATTAATCAAATTAAAAAAGAAATCATAAATAAATAAATTTGACGAAGAAATTAATAGTTTATTTTCTTATTCATCTTTTAAATTTCACAAAAAATAATGCCTCATAATTGAAAAATTAATTTTTTTAAAAGATATATTTTTATTATTTAAAGCAATCAAAATATTTCAGAACATTTTTATCATATTTTAATTTCCACTGAATCCCATCGAGAATTTTTAATTGGTATGAATTGATTTCAATCGGGAATAAAAAAAATCATATAATTTATACTGAAAATAATTAATATTCATATATAATAACATAGATTTATCATTAATATTTTGTTCTTATATATTTCTCTACTTATAAATATTGGGTTTAATCTTATAATATTTATGGATTATATATTCAAAACTATAACCAAACATAACCTATGTTTTGACTTCAATAAACTTTGGTATTACTGCAATATAAAGATACGTAATTTTACAATATTGAATAGGGTTATCTGCCAGATGCATTGTGGATACCACCAAGCAGTATAGGCCTAACGCCCATACTGACATACTCATACGCCATGACTATTGTGAACGAAAAAAACGTACTTTTGAAACAAGCATAAACAAATCTTAATTTAAGAATCCTGAAACTCCTTGAGCTAAGAAAAAAATTGGTCCAATAATATCTTCCCTGTTTAAAAATATTGATTGAAAAGAATTAAAAATGATGAAATTCGAATTCTTTTCAATAATTTTAATTCTTTTGTTTGTATATACAGATTTACAGTTTGCATGGAGTGACCACTTCTCAATTCTTTTCAATCAGTATTTTTAACCAGGGTTACTTCAATCAAGCTAACTTTTTTTTCTGTGTGGGAAAAATCAAGTCATCCGTTATTTTTTTAATTATTTGACGCTGATATCTTTTGAACTAATTATCCGATTTCGACGTTCAATGTGGCAATCAACGCGTTTTATTGTTCTAGAGCTGCCTAGATTTAGAAATTGATCAACAATATCCCTCGAACGAATTAAGCGATTATGATGATTTTTGCGCCAATCCACTTGTTTTATCAAGTTCTTTAACTGATAACAATTTTAAATTAATTGATTCAATTGTTTAAATGATATTTGAAAAAAGAAAAAAAAAAATGATGATTACCATTTTTTCTCCAGCGATATTTGTCGAACGAATTAACCGATTCAGATGGTTCTTGAAGAAATCGACACGCTTTATGAGGCTCTAGAGCTGATTGGATCTCGGAATTGATTGAACTACTAACATTAAAAAAACTGTTATCAACCCGACTAAGTTCTCCATAAGGATCTGACAAGGCCAGTGCTGGACCAAGTAGGACCCCGTCGTTCAACTCTGGCAGCTCCTGCATGGGTCGTCCGGTTGACCTGATGGCAAATAATTTTATTTCTAATGAGGATATCCTCATGCGGTTCTGATAAAGAGATCGTCAGGTTTGTCCTATTAAAGTATAACAGGGCTAAGCTGCTACTCTGGTCGTCCTTTTTTCAAGGGCGCCACTGGAAGTAATAACGGCCTCCCAGAGCCGGATCTTAGATCATCAGGGTCGGTGTAAATTTTATTTTGTAAGAGAAGGATGAGGAAGGATAATTTATAATTAATTTATTTAATTCACTTTTAACAATTTTAACTTTTATTTATTTAACCTTACAAACCTTTTTTTTTATAAGCCTTATCTCATGAATCTTATAATTTTATAAACCTTATCACTTTTATACCCTTGTTAACCTAATAACCTTTTATTTATTAAGCCCGCATTATTTCACTTAAACCTAATTTATTTATTAACCCGCAATATTTTATTTATTAAAATTAGCCAACTACTTGCGACATTTACACGCACACTCACACTGAGTCCCCTGGACTATTCTACACACACTTTTCTTAACCTATCTCCACGCGGTCAACGTGGCCTGTACGTGGCTAAAACCTTAAGCCTAGGTCACGCGATCCCCTGGACCCTCTACGTGATTTTACAACTAATTCACGCGGTCACCTTGACCCTCTACGTGATAAAACCTTATATTTAACTCACGCAGTCCCCTGGACTTTATTTCACACACACACTGAGTTAAATTTATTTTTCCCGCTAATAAATAAATTAATTAATTTAGAAAGAAATAAATATTCATTAATTTATTTATTATTTAACTTTAATTTTCCTTAATTATTCCTTTTTATTTTCTCACTTTCACTGCTACTTATTTTTCTCAATAATCCCCCTGTGGAAAAGCTCTCATAAATTCTGATAAGATATTGAATATTTTTTATAAGAATCTATGAGCTTCGAAAATATCTATGAGATTTAAAAAAATTCTCATATGAATTCTTATGAGAATCTATGAGTCAAAGCTTTTAATGTTTTCCTATCATGATTTCCGTACTAGATTTTTAAAAGAATGAGTAAGATTTTTCAATTTATGAGATTTTGTGACTCGAATTCCGCCAACGATTATAAGATTGAATAAGTACTTTCACTTCTATAAAATTATTACAGTTTATTCTAATGTATCTTCAATAAGAATTGATCAGGCGAATTCCGATGTTATAATACGTACAAAATCTCAATAAGATTATTTTTTTATACGAAATTTTTAGAATTTATAAGTTTTAATAAAAGTTATCCTAGGAGATAATATCTTATTGAATATCATAAAATATTTATCAAATTTTATGAGAAAATATTTAACAAGTATTTCTTAGAAATTTTATGAGACTGAATCAGGAATCACCTGGACAAATGCAGGCCTTTTTCTCATAAAAATATTATAAGAATTAGTAAGAAAATCTATAATCGAATTAACTTGTAAAAACTTAAAAAATTTAATTTTAATTTAAAAGCTATGTGATTTATGAGTTTTTGTAAGTTTTAGTTATAAGGCTATTACTTATAAAATATTATGGAGTACTTATGAGATTTTATAAATAATTTCTATTCACATAAAATATTAATTTTATCAGATTCATTCAAAAATAATTGCTTAACTTTATTTTTTTCTATCAAAATTTACACCAAAAATACTAATATAATCACTTTTTCTTGTACTTCGAATATTTTAACTGTTCGGAGATATGGAGAAGGGGAAAGTCACCGGTGCTAGGCAGCAGCAGCGGGAGTAGTTCGGTGCTCGCCACGAGATCGCGCCTACGACTTGTAGTGTCCCTGTTAAGACATTTATTTCAGAAGTGTTATATTCCAAATTTCAAAACGATTTTGTTCGAGTACCCTTCTGTCATTTGATAGAGCGACAAGTACCTTTTTGGATTGTACTGTAGTATGTCCTATAATACATCATGACTTTAATATTTAATATTATGTTTACTTGAGTAATTTTTGATGAGTAAATAAACTGACTCAATTTCATAGATTTTTCGGGAGTAGATTGCTGAGGATTTTCCGCGTAAATACTCATAAAAATATTCTTGAGTATACATAATAAAAACTTTTTGAATTCATGTTAAAAATTTCAATAATTTAGCATATAAACCTTAATTAATACTAAAGAAACTGTAACTTAATTAATTTCATAAATTTTTTCGTTACTATATGGAAAATTACTGTACTCACATTGATTAATCATTATCAAATCTTATATGATTACTTCAGAAATCGTCTCATACAATCTTATTCATTTCCAAAATCTACGCAACTGTAAACTTTACATTTTTCGAAAACTTATAAATACTTATAATCACAAGATTACAGCTTCTGTTTCTTATAGAATTCTGATCATTTAAATGAGAATTTAAAAAAAAAAATTTTTTTGATGCACCATCTATGAGAAAATAATTGTATAAGAATTTTTGAGATTTTTCGCGGACAAATACTGATCGTTTTCTCATAGCCAATTTTTTTCATTTTATAAGACCTTTTCCACAGGGCCGTGACATTGTCACTAACATTTTCACCCAAATCCTCATACCCAAAGTTCAACCATCAGGTACTTTTCTATCACAATAATTATTTATCCTTATTTTATTAATTCAATTTCCTTAATTAATTATTTTTATTAATTATTGTTTTATTAATTAATTTAACTTCACTTAATTTATTTTCGGCGACCTTGACCACGAGACTTTTATAATTATTACCGAGATGATTAATTTTATTTTTAATTATTTTATTTGTTTCATTATTTACTTAATTATAATTACTTAACTAATTAATATTATTGACTAGCAATTCGTGACTAGATTCAACAATTTCCGGTACGTGAGTTACATGACCTACTTGGAAACTTCTAGAATATTTCCGGCAACCTGCCTGGAAATATTTTAGTACGCAATAGCTCCGGCAACCTGTCTGGAGTCAATTAATTAATTATTTTTATATATTGTTATTCCGGTTAACTTAATTAATTTCAATTTACGAATTCATTTAATTTAGTTGACGAATAATTTAACGCGACGATATACGAAGTATGATTATGTCCTTTGTTAATTTTTCCGGTTTCCTGCCTGGAATAAATTAATAAAATACCTTTACAACAATTACTCCAACTCTTTCTCGTCGTGGTGTTCGTTCAGAATTTTCCTCGTCTCGTCCTGGTCTCGTTCTAATCTCGTTCAGGTAGTTTTGACCCGTTCCAACTCCTGCTTTCTCGCTCTTACTCTAGCACTTTCCGACTCCCGTACTCTCCTTCAACCTGCTATTCAGACACAATCAGTATTGTTACCAAAAGGTACCGGCTACCTGCCTGGTATCTTCTAATAATTTTGGAAATTTTATCGCTTGGATTCACAATAATTAAACCAATTCGCAATTAAATAAATTTACCTGATATTTTGCGGCGACTGATAATGGCGTCTACTAGATGTTGAACTTCACTCTCCTTTTTGGACGTCTGATCGGTCCGGTCATTCCGGTGACAACTGTCGTTTTCCGTTCCGTCTTCCGTTTTTAATTACTCGCTCCCCGCACGACTTCGGGTGTCTTCGGTCTTCAGTCACTCCTACTTAATTCTAATTGGGGACTGACGGACGAGCATTTGAAATTTCCACACCCGGTCGACTAGTCGCATTCTACCCGGGGTAACCCTGGGTGGTATTGTCACATGATCGACAGTACGCATAATAGATTTCATGTTAATTTAAATTGTACGCGGTAACTTCAAATTGACCCCGTTACAAAAGCAAGCCTTATATTAACTTGAGAAGATCCTCATGGTCCTTTAGGCAAATCAGGAAAAAATTCTCATTGGGAATTAGTTCAACGATTTGGACTTTATTAGAAAAAAACATTTTTCCGAAATTCTTTCGATAACGATTTTTCTTCAGCAAATGAATCGATTGTGAAGCTTGAGGTGGCATTTGACGTGGCTTATAAAGTTTTAAAGCTGTTCAGATTTGGAGATCAATCCAGTGAGTACATTACAAGTTATCTGAAAAAAATTTTTTTGAAAAAATTTTATTTTCTGAATATCTCCAAATATTTTTTACCGAGTATGCCTAATTTCTCATAAATAGTTTGAATTGATGAGCCGCTTGAAACGCCATTTTAAAAAGCCAAATCGGTTTATTCGATCAGAAGTTACAGAATATTTACATACAGAATAGCTTCCTAGGACCTCCAAACGTCAACATCTGATGAAATTTCGATTTTCAGAAATTGGGATGAAATCAATCTTTCTTCTGTTTTAAAAAATTTTCATTTTTCTTAGCGGGAAGTTGAAAATAGTGATAAATATTTCTTTTAAAAATAGCTAATCGAAATCTTATCTTAATCCTCAGAAATACTATAAAAATTTTTTACCAAAAAAGCGGAATCAAATAGATACATTGTGTAATTTTTATAAATTTCTTAAATCAAAAAGACAGCATGCTCAATCATAAGTAACTTTAAAAAAATTTTCAAATTCAATCCATTCTGAAACTAAGATGATTTTACACAATTTCGAACCTAACATGTCTTCCCTATAAATAATCTCTTAAAAATAAGAAGAAAAAAAATTTTTGTAAAATAAATAATACGTTACTATCAATAATTATATATCTTCAATAACTGTTTACATGTTTCTGCTTAACTTCCTCTTACTAATTTAATCATTCCCATTCTCCAATCACCAATCACAGCTTCATTAACGTGTCATAGTACCGTTAACTCTCGAAACATCAGCAGCTAAATGAAGCTTTAAAAAAAAAAGAAAATACAGAAAAAAAATCACTCTTCAACACGTCAATGAAACTCACGTCACTATCATAAATGCCTGGAATAAATTGTTCTGTACATTTGACACGTATCTGTATTTTAACATTATTCGTAACATTTAGTGAAATCGTCGGTTATGAATAGTGCGTTATCGGTAAAAGAAAGTGAAAAAAAAATCAACTGATCTATCTAACGGTTTATCTATTTATCCATATATACTATTTCCATTATATATATATATATATATATATATATATATATATATATATATATAATGGAAATAGTATATATATATGTGGAAATAGTATATATGGATAAATCAACAGAGAATAAGCAATAAAATTTATAGCCAAAAAATCATTTTAAAGCTTCTTTTAAACTCAGTTAACTCATAGAACGTTTGATTTATTAACAAGTAACAAAAACCGATACCGTTTCATTTCACGAGTTGATTTAAAATTTATTTTTCATTTATTATTTCATTTAAGGTTTTTTTTTTATTTTTTTTAATTATATAGGAAACTTAAATTAGTCTTATGAATCACGGAACCATCCCTATTATTAAATACTTGCTAAAACTAAAAAATGTTAGAAGATCCAACACCTTAGTTGCTCATTTTAATTACCCGGGAAAAAATCATTTTGCCTAATTATATATAATTATATATAATCTCTTATATATGATCAGATCCAAAAATTGGCCAGATCTGATTATATATAATCATGCATGAACGAATATAGTCATTTTTAGAATCTTATTTAAAATATATGTAAATTATTAATTAAGTAATGTAATTAGGATTTATTGTCTTCATCAATACAAATCTCGGTCAAATTTAAATGAAAAAAAAAAGCTACAATCGGTTAACTACTATTTTACTACGGGGTAACCCGTCCAATTCATGTCCCACGTCGATGCTGCTTAATTTTAGTGATCGCTGGATTGTAGTCTGATCCTCTAGTCTGTTACACACTTATGATTAATAAAAGCTTATGGCATTACTTAACTCAAATAATCAAATTGATATATCCTACGTAAATAATGCACCTAATGATGAATTTGGTTTTGTACATAAATTACAATAAAATTCATTAGATACATATAATCAAATCTATTTATCTATAAACATAAATATCCATATAGGGGGGGGGGCAGAAGGGGATAGCATGGGCATAACGGGGTACCCCCAAAATTTTATAAAAAAATTTTTTAGCTTCCCGCTAAGAAAATCGAAGATTTTCAAAAATTTCAGGAAGTTATTGTTTTCACCCCGATTTGCGAAAATCGGAATTCCAACAGATGTCGAGGTATTGAGGTTCTAGGAAGCTATTTTGACTAAATTCAAGATGATGTCCGAGTGTATGTATGGATGTATGTACGTACGTAGAAAAAAATTTTTTATATTAAATTTCGGTATATAATAAATTATTAAAAAAAAAAAATGAAAATTAATAAAATTAAAAGAAAATAAAAAATATAGTTCATATAAAAAGCGGTCTAAAAATTAATTTCCTAGAATATAATACAATATATATAAAAATATATGAAAATAAATAAACGCATTATTATAAGTATACCAAATAAATTTTAGTATAATTAAATAAACGAATAATAAAATATACGAATAATTCAAAATATAAACTAAAAAATAGACAGTTTAAAAAATAAGTGAACAAATAAATATATCTATAAATATAAAACACATCAATAAATTACAATGACAAAATGGCACAAAATGACTGTGAATTCACGATGAAATCACTGTAAATACACCGTAAAATTACGGTGAAAGTGAATTCACTGTGATTTTACAGTGATTCCAAGTCCGCGAGGGTTGGCTATCGTCTCTGAAGGGCCACGTGCCACTTACTGCTGTGAATATTTTTTATTTTATTTCCCTTGTTACATTTCTTTTACTTGTGTTGTTAATTTTTTATTTAAAAATCGTTATATTTATTATACATAGATTTATTTTCATGCTTTTTTTTATATGGTTATGTTTTAAACATAGATGTTTATTTTTATGGATTTTTTTTTCTGGTTATGTTTATTATTTATAAGTTTATTTTGCTCTGTTTATTAAATAGATGTTTATTTGTAGTGTTTCTTTGTTATTTGTTAATTTATTGATGTGTTTTATATTTATAGATATATTTATTTGTTCACTTATTTTTTAAACTGTCTATTTTTTAGTTTATATTTTGAATTATTCGTATATTTTATTATTCGTTTATTTAATTATACTAAAATTTATTTGGTATACTTATAATAATGCGTTTATTTATTTTCATATATTTTTATATATATTGTATTATATTCTAGGAAATTAATTTTTAGACCGCTTTTTATATGAACTATATTTTTTATTTTCTTTTAATTTTATTAATTTTCATTTTTTTTTTTAATAATTTATTATATACCGAAATTTAATATAAAAAATTTTTTTCTATAAATATTGAAAATACCTGTATTTTATTTATAGTTATATTTTAATACAGGGATTTTTTTTTTTATAGACATATTTTATAATAGATTTTTTTATTTATATTTTTATTTTTCATATAATTAATTTATTATTTACTTTTTTAATTACAGATTTTTTTTTTTTTTTTCGATTATTTATTCATGACTTGTGTCTCAGTGGATGTTTAAAACACACATGTTTATTTCACAGTGTTTTTAAAAAAGGACTGACATTATTGACGGCGATAGTATATTAGAGTGTTCCAAAAAAAACAAATATTTTTTTTTTTAACCTGTTATGGGCTCAAAAGTTACTTTAGATTATAAAAAAAATCCTTACCGAATTTCAGCATGATATCTTTAAAATTGAGCTATCACAAAGTTGGGTCCCCTATTCCATTTCGAATACACGTAAAAATTTTTCATTTTAGTTTTTCGTTATTAAGACTATGAAAAAAAATTTTTTTTCAATTCCACCGAGTATAATTTTGTAGGAAATTAAATTCTCTACAAAATAGTAATGATGCATTATGTACGACAAACTATCTGGGAAAAAGTTACGGGGCTTCAAAGATCGACAAAAATTTAGTTATCTCACTGTTAAATTTTTTTTTATCATTTTTTATTTTTATTCTATCAAAAAAATTTTTTTTCAAATTTTGACAAGCATGGTCTTGTAGGAAATTTAATTTCCTATAAAGTATTTGATTTTATATATACGTCAAATGAATGAGAAAAAAGTTACAGGGCTTTAAATGTTATCGAAAAATGTAGTTTAAAAAATATTTGTTTTTTGAACTTAAATGTCAACGATAAGTGAACTTCATTTTTCGTTGTCATTTAAAACTCTATAACTTTTTCCTTATTCATTTGACATATACATGATATCAGATACTTTTTGTAGGAAATTAAATGTCCTACAAGACCATGCTTGTCAAAATTTGAAAAAAAATTTTTTTGATAGAATAAAAATAAAAAAAAAATAATAAAAAAAAATTTAACACTGAGGAAACTAAATTTTTGTCGATCTTTGAAGCCCCGTAACTTTTTCCCAGTTAGTTTGTTGTACATAATGCATCAACACTTTTTTGTAGAGAATTTAATTTCCTACAAAATTATACTCAGTAGAACGAAAAACTAAAATGAAAAATTTTTACGTTTATTTTGAATGGAAAAGGGGACCCCCCTTTGTAATAGCTCAATTTCAGAGATATCTGGCTGAAATTTGGTGAGGATTTTTTTTATATTATAAAGTAACTTTTGAGCCCATAACAGGTTAAAAAAAAACATATTTTTTTTTTTTGGGACACCCTAATATATATATATATATATATATATATATATATATATATATATATATATATATATATATATATATATATATATATATATATATTGGACCTATATACATAATTAATTATTTATAGGTTTCATATCAATGAAGTCTGATCAGATCTAATTACGTATAGACCTATATCTGATTATATATAGGTTTATATCGGTCAGATCAGATAAGATCAAATTATATATAACGTCATGCATAATTATATATTGAGGTAGATATGATTATGTATAATCATACATAATTATATATAATTAGGCAAAATCATTTTTTCCCGCACAAAGAAAAATGCCGCTCAAAATTAAATAGTAATTACAACCACAACCAAAAATTTGCTATCTCAAATAAAAAATTACAATCCATAAAAAAAAGTTACGATCACTTGGAGAAAATTAATTTTTTATTTCAATTGTTACTATCTAGATTGTAGTTTTTACTTATCATAATAATTACAATCCTCAATAGAGATAATTACTTTAAAAATTTAAAAATCACTCACAACTTTAATAATTTTTATTTTAAAATTTTTATTTTTATTTTATTTGAAACTAAAACGGTATTATCACACTTAATAAAAAGTACAATTGTATCAACTGAAATTTCATTTTAAATTTTATAATAATTATCATTAGATATAAAAAAATGTTATCTAAAGGGAAAATTTACAATATACATTTAAAATTACTATCATTTGTCAAAAATTCAAGTTAACTGTAAAAATTACATTTATGCTTCGTTAAAGTATCGCTTAAAAAAATCAATATTTACTTATTCATATAAAAATAGTTAAATCTTACAAATAGTAGAAATCGTTATTAGGTAGGTTTTTAAAAAATCTAACTATTGTATTTGTCCTCATGGTCGATTGTTTCAAGGAATTTCGTCAAAACCTATAATAATTAGTGTTGAGTAGGGCTCAAAAATACCATTCGTTAAAAAATTTATATATATTTGTACACAGTTAGAAATTTTGTGTTAAATTCAACACAAATCGTGTGTTGCAAACGGTCTACACAAATGTTTGTGTTCATTCAACACATTGCATTTGTGTTGTTCTTTAACACAAATTTTATGTTAAATAAAATTGAACACATAAAATCTGTTCTTTTGACAGAAAATTTGTGTACATTTAACAGAACATTTATGTAAATTTAACACATTTTTCGTGTTAAAATCAACTAATAAACATAAGCACATAACCTAACCAACTCAAGTATACTGATCTACCCTTAGTAGAACTTATGTTAGTTTAGCGAACAATTGAACGGGTTCAAAAAGATATGAAAGTTATCTAAAGTTAATTGTAAAATGTATATATTTAATTGTAATTAAATTATAATCTAAATTTCCTTGCAGACAATGTTGCTACAATGCTTTGCTTGGTTATAGTAATGAAGAATTGCGCGAGAACGTTTAGTCAAACAACATAAATTTTGTGTCAATTTTCGAATAACACAAGAAATGTGTTACATCCTAGATTTTCTAATCATTTAACATAAAAAATCTGTTAAAGTAAAATAACACAAACGGTTTGTGTTGAATTAACAGATTTCTGTGTTAAAAATCAACACAAAAAATTTAACCAAATAATTTTTTAACACAAATACACAAAATTTCTAACTGTATATATATATATATGGGATATAACGCAGTTTTGTCATCACGATAGCGTCTACAATTCTTATCAGATCCTGATAAAATTTTCCACACTTATTCTATAGACGATTATCAAGGTTAAGTTCGAAGATGGGCTAAATCGGTCAATTAGTTTAGAAGTTATGGCTGTTTGAAATTTCCACGATTTTCCGAAAAAATCAGTTTTTATCCACTTCCAAGTTGTAATTTGAAAACTAATACTCATAGACAATGTCCGTAAAAAGTATCTGAAAGCTAATAAGCTTTAATTTGTGACCTCAAAGTTTATGTTTTGATCTTTTCTTCCAATAATTCGATAGCCTTGAAAATTTTAATGGAATAAAAAAAAATGAAAATATGGTTTTCATAAAATAACCTGTAAATTTCATAGCTATTTTATATTTTAAAAGCATTTCTTTTATTACTTATGATGTTTCAATTGTATCTGTACGTCCTATAATTATAACTGATCTTGCCATCGTAATAGCGATTGCAATTATGATCTAATACTAATTAGATTTTCTATACTTCGTTTATGTGAAGGTTAGTTTTGTACATTACTTATATAATGTTTTGTCAAATCAACTATCTGAATTTCTCTATCGAAAATAGTCGTTGTTCTTTTTTACCTTCACTCTTAAAAAAAGAGCCTAATTTCATATCATGACTATATTCTAACATGTATCACAAGATATGTATGTATGAAACTTTTTATATACATTAATTGGAAAATCTACCTTCCATTTTGGCTGCCGAATGGCCTTTTTTTAGAATTATTAAAAGTTAGTAAATTAGTCATAACTTTTGTTTCGTAGTTGATAAATATTACATTTCTAATGTAATTCTACCTAGGTAGTGTACATTTTAGAATGTCAGTAAGACAAATTGCTACTTCGGGAGATAAAATTACTATTTGAGATTGTAAAAATTACTCGCCAGAATGCAACTTTCACAAAGCGCGTTAAATAATATTTACTAAGTACAGTAGTAAAAATGGTTGGTACATTGTAGTTTTAATTTGGTCGTTAGTAAATTTTATCTTGAATGCAGTAATTTTTATACTCAACAGATATTACTATTCTAAATAATATGTTGTAATTTTACTTTGAGTTATGTAAAAGTTTCGATTCTTCTTAACATTTTGAGATTACTTTCTCAGATTGTAATTTTTTTTCAAATTTGGTAAAAATTCTTTAATTTTTTTCTCCGTGCGAGTATGTTTATTTTGGTATCAGGCGTTTTGAGCACCTGACAAAATATCCCCGACAAAATATCTCCGGACAAAATATCCCCATGACAAAATATCCCTCGACATAATATATTCAAGACAAAATATCGTCAAGACTAATCATTTCCTGACATAATAACTATAAAATGAAATATCCCGGAAGGATAAAAAAAAAAAAATGTACTGATGATTACTTTTTTAACCCTAAGAATTTTAGATTTCATGTTACAAGTGACACACATTTAACGCCTGGATTGAATTGTATCCAAATTTAGTGAATTACTTCCTCAATATATATTTATAAGTATTTATTAATTGTATAGTTATTGAATTTGAATGCAATAATACGTGTGATATTTAGAATCAAAAAATATGAAACTTAAATAGGTAGTTTAATAATATAAAATTAATGTGATTATTTATTTTGATATAATGTAACATATAATGTTAAAAATGGCAAATTGTTATTATTATATAGATATATTGTCATTAATTAGATAGTAAACAAATTCATAATATCATTTGAAATGGTGTATCAGTAATTATTTGAATTTTTTTGATAATTGAAGTTAATAGTGTTTAATAAAGTTTTGTGTTATTCAATAATTTCATTAATCAGTATTTCATTTCAAAAATTTATTCTTTCAGTATATTTATATTAGAGATATTATGTCAGGAAATGATTAGTCTTGACGATATTTTGTCTGGAATATATTATGTCGAGGGATATTTTGTCATGGGGATATTTTGTCCGGAGATATTTTGTCGGGGATATTTTGTCAGGTGCTCAAAACGCATGGAACCGTTTATTTTATTATTAAATTTTTCTTTTTTTTTTTTTTCATTATTAATTTTTATTCAACCTTCAAATTACTAATTTTACTATTTTTTAATGTTAATTTTTAGTTTAACTTTTTAGTTCGTTCTTTGAGTGTAATATTTATTTCTTATAATTTTACACACCTCAAGCATGATAGCGCTGAGGGTACTCTTCTGTCACTCGATTTTTTTTGGGTATCTCACATACTTTCAATCACCTCTACACTTTTTAAAGTATATTAAAATAGGTTATAATTTATATCACTATACAGAAAATTTACTAAGGAATAATTATAGTGAAATATATAGTTATTCTTAAATTACTCATTTTGATATTTTTAAATTAATAATTAAGTTGAGAGGAGCCCTGATGATGTCAATTAATTAAATGATTTCTTGTGATCACGATAAATCCCCAATAAAACAACTCACAGACCGAATTTTTTTTTTTCAACATTAGTTTCGTGACTTCAAGAACCCTTTCGTTAATCACGATCCGGGAAAAATTTTTTCATGAAATTTCATAAAATTTCACTAATGAAATTTCATGAAACTTTATGCTGAAAATGTCTTGATAAAATTTTCTCAAAATTCATAAAATTTTTTGAAATTTCATAAAAATCCATAGTTTTATAAAATTTTATGCTGAAAATGGCCTGATGAAATTTCATGAAAATTTATAAAATTTTACAAAATTGTAACGAAAGAGGAAAAAAGTTTTTTTGATTTGGAAAAAAAAATAATTTTAATTTTATTTATTTTTTTAGGGGGAAATTTTATTATTAAAGAAAAAGTAACGAAATAATAATTTTAATTTTCTTTAAAAAAAAAAAAAAATAATAAAAGGAAAAAAAAAGTGGAGAAAAAAAAGGGGGCGAAGGAAAAAGTGAGAGTGAACGAGAGACGCTCACCAATTGATAATCCGGTGGAAGAGAGTAAGCTAGCGAAAAATAGTTCCGTGTTCACCGCTAGAGCACGCGGGCTTTGCGTATACAGATACTTACAGTAGAAGTGTTAAAAACGAAGTCAACGGCCGATTTCAGCAGCCAGCACTGCATTGCTACCAAGTGAACTTCACTTAGCAGAGTGGCAAGTACTCACTGGTAGTGGCGCAGTAACCCTGCATCACGCCTAAATATATATCTTGTATAGATAATATATTATTTTGTTATTACCATCTCCATGGACAGTGCGCTAGGTATGAGGGTGCCGGTATAGGGTACACTTGTTACCGGCACTATAGTGCATCACGTTGGTCTACGGTCCAGCACTCATGCATCACTGAGTACTACGGGGTACATCTGAGGTGTCGTCGACTCAGTCAGTAGCAGAGAGGGTAGTGGCTGAGACTACCGCAGCGAGGGTGCATACAGAGGAGAGTACTACTCAACACTACGAGTAGTACTGAGCCAAGCACAGACTACAGCAGCAAGGGAGTACGTTAGAGACGCAGTACGGCCATTCACATAAGGGTACTGGCATTTCTGACTACTGAGACGTCTATGCAATACGTCAGAGAGCAGTACGGCCTTTCATATAAGGGTACTGGCATATCTGACTACTGAGACACGGTATCTACACACCGAGGGCAGCATTGGGAGCTGTCGCCACCAGAAGAAGTAGGGTGCAGAAGATCCATTAACCCGGGAGAAAATTTTTTCATGAAATTTTATAATATTTCATAAGATTTTATGAAATTTCACTAATGAAATTTCATGAAATTTTATGCTGAAAACAGCCTGATGAAATTTCATTAAAATTCATAAAGTTTTATAAAATTTTATCCTGAAAATGGCCTGATAAAATTTTATGAAAATTTATAAAATTTTAGAAAATTTCATAAAATTCTACAGTCACCATTAATTTTTCGAAAAAAATATTAGATTTTGAAAAAACAATTGCAATTAGATCTTACACATTGATCTAATGGATGAAGGCATTACTGAGACAGACTAATTATATTTTTTATTGACGAAAAAATCCTGGCGACTGCTGGGCTCGAACTTACGTCCTTTTGATTTGAAGTCCTTGCTGCTATCCACTGCGCCGAGCCACGTACGTGATCGCGAATGAATAGATAGCATATTTTTCGAGATATAGAGTTTTGAACTCATATGAAATTTGATATAATTTCTAAGATTTTATATAATTTTAGAGAAACTGATAATTTCATAATGAGGTATATAACATATAGCGTTACAAATGCCATAAGGGTGTGTTTAAGCAAGAACTAAAATAAGTTATAAATAAATTTATTGATATGAAGTTGATATTTATGAACAAATTATATTGTATTTTTAATTGTTGTGAACTCAGAGTGGATGTTTGAGCAGTGGACTGTATTAAGCAACTCTGGTACTGGTGAATACTCGGTGGACTGGATTTCTCGTGGCTGAGCTGGCGGCAGCAGGGCTGACGTGCCCTGACTCGGTCGGTGTTATATGCCGATGAATTGGAATCGAGCCTGTCGAAAGGCCCGCTGACTGGTAGGTCTGACTGGTGATGATTTCAACGTGCCAGGAGCAGCACTCCCGTAGTTGGGGATCTCGCTGTATCTAGCTTGGCAGGGCCAAGCAGCTGCCGACGTGATCTGGAGGTCTCGAAAATGGTACAGGATCGTGAGTCTTAGATTAAAGACTCTTGGTGCTCGTTCAAACTCGTACTAGCCTTCACAAATATTGTGATTTCTCGTTCGCAGTGATTAGACAGCAACTGTTGGGAATAATACGTTGTTAATAGCTTGCTCAAATGATAGAGAAGTAGTTGCAGATCAATTTAGGAGTCAGAAGATAATGTTAGAGGTTGCGCGAGACACGAGCTGGTGTCACGAGAAACTCAAACCGAACCATCAGGTCAGATGTAAAGTAGACAGATACCGGCGTGCAGGAATGTCTCGAGATGCTTGTCTCGACCAACCGGATCATGATGCCACCGAATGAAAGTAAGAGCTGATGTTGTCTGCTAGGGCATCTGACGAATCACAAGGTGGTGCCCCGTTCGCAGGTGAACCGGGACCAGACTCAGGAAGACCATGTGATAGACCAAGAGAGGTCAGATGCGGACTAGCCAGACAAGAGTCCAGTAGGTATCTCTCGAAACTTCCGATCTAGCCGATTCATCATAACCGCTGACGAATCACCAGGCGGTGTCCCGGTCGCCGAGAACCAGGGACCATTCCGAACAAGGCCTTAGTGAGAACTGGGGGAAGGTCAGCCATTATGATGCAATCGGTGAGGAGAGAATACCCGAAAGGACTCTTCCGAATAGATATGGTCCGCTATAACCACTGACGAATCACAAGGCGGTATCCCGGTCGCCGAGAACATACCGAAAGCAACCCAGGTTGTAATTTACTTAGACCTGGATGCTGCGTGCTTGTTTGTTTCTTGATGGCAGTAGATGCTCGCTAAACTTGAATTAATTACAACTAAACGATTATTGCTTTCACTGTGTTTAAGAAAAGAATTGTTTAAGAAGAGTGAACTGATATTTGTAAGTTGCTATGAAACTGGTCAGGAAAATTGACAAGTTCGGAAACACTCGATGTGCACGGTGCAAGAGGTCAGAGAATGACTGACTGGAAACAACGACAACTAGTTGGTGCTGACCGCCAGTATGCTAAAAAAAAAAGGTTCAGAAACTGGTTTGGAAGTTTCTCGAGTTTTCCATTTTTCCAAAAGCGTGAGAAAGTCCTGTAAAATTATTTATAACAAAAAATTATGTATATATATAAAAAAAAAGGAATGAAATCTGGCGACCAAATGTTCGTGTAGAAGAGCTGCATATGCGGGCGAAAGGCTCGCGCTGTGTGCGGAAAGGATCAACTTTTATGGCCCCGAACCTGGGACGGTCATAAAAATAGGTACATGGGCGAAGATGCGAGTAGCGTAGAGCTGAAATACTTAGTTTGAAGAGAAAGAATTATAATTTTGAATATGTTATTTTATTTTTGGAAATGCACATCCGTTAATTTTTTTGTAACAATTATTTAGTTTATTTTTCAATGTAGCAATTTTCAACAGGGTGTATAAATTTTTTTTTTTCAGGAATTGACGTAATTATATTTTATAAGTATAACAGAGACAAAAAAAAATTGTTTCCAAAAATCATATTTTTTTTATACGCCTTTATGGCTCCCGGCGTTGGTACCGGGAGCCATGAGGGCGTATAAAAAAGATTATTTTTTGGAAATTGACGTAATTATGTTCTAAAAGTTAATGCTAACAAAAAAAATTTTTTTTAACATAATATATAATTACGTCAATTCCTCTAAAATTATATAAAATCTTAGAAATTATATCAAATTTCATATGAGTTTAAAACTCTATATCTCGAAAAATATGCTATCTATTCGTTCGCGATCACGTACGAGGCTCGGCGCAGTGGATAGCAGCAAGGACTTCAAATCAAAAGGACGTAAGTTCGAGCCCAGCAGTCGCCAGGATTTTTTCGTCAATAAAAAATATAATTAGTCTGTCTCAGTAATGCCTTCATCCATTAGATCAATGTGTAAGATCTAATTGCAATTGTTTTTTCAAAATCTAATATTTTTTTCGAAAAATTAATGGTGACTGTAGAATTTTATGAAATTTTCTAAAATTTTATAAATTTTCATAAAATTTTATCAGGCCATTTTCAGGATCAAATTTTATAAAACTTTATGAATTTTTATAAAATTTAGAAATTTCATAAAATTTCGTGAATTTTGATGAAATTTCATCAGGCCATTTTCAGCATAAATTTTTATGAAATTTAATTCGTGAAATTTTATGAAATTTTTTCCCGGGAGTTCTGTTATGAAATAGCTGTAAAACTATATAACGTTGAAGAAATGCTCTATAATTACCTGAGGATCATTCTTATAGATTTTTCTATTAGCATTTAAGATTTTAAATAATTGATTATATTCTTTTAAATTATTCCATTAAATGTCTGCACAAAGTATACTGGTTTAATATGTAAGAGATAAAGATATTGCAGATATCGACATAAAATAATCAACAAATAAATAGATAGATAGATAAATATATAAACCATGATAGATAACACATCTTTCAATCCATAAAGCCTTGACATTCTGATCAGGTGATCAGATACATAAGCTCGATCGTCTATACACGCCAACGATGATAAATGAACAAAAGCTTTGTGTATAAGGTCGGTTTCGAAAATAACAATAAGATGGCTATATATATATATATATATATATATATATATATATATATATATATATATATATATATATATATAAATGTGAAATAAAATAAAGGCTTTGTCAGTTGTACGTTCGTATTGGTTTTTATTTAAGTTGTTATTTTGTAACTTTGTGATTTCTTTTTGCTGGATTATTTTTGAGATTTCTCTTAGCGTTCCCAGAAGACTCAAACCGGGGCCTAACAAATAGCTTGACCCCGATGGAAAAAAAATTATTGGTGAGATTGACGTGACATGTACTGTGATGTTGTCACTTTTGTTTTCTGGGTTTCAGAGGTGATTTCCTAAGTTTATTGAATTGTATGAGTGATTCGAGATTGTGGAAAGATGAAATTATTTTAGATTCATTTTAAGGTCGATAAGTTTAAAGAGCGATAAAGTGTTTGGTTGTAACAAAACGTAGCATTGCATTTATTACTTTAAGTAGTTTATATTTTTATTCTATATCTAATACCTATTGATATGCATCCCAAGACATGTAAATTAATTTGAGTTGCGAAAAAAAAAAAAAAATTAATAATTTCTGTTTGAAATAAAAATATCGATTCTTTTATATAGCTTTAATTGTCGTTTTCATTATAATAATTATGACTTGTCACAAGGTTTTGGTAAGCCTGAGGAATCAGCTTTAACGACACATCCCTGATTAAAAGAAACGATTCGAAACGATTTGCAATGTTAAATGTCCATAAGAAGGACGATTAAAAGTATTCAAAGTATTCAAAAGCATTGAAAAGTATTAAAAAATTTTTTTTTCTAATCGTTTTAAATCGTTTCTTTCAATAAGGGATGCATAAATTTAAGAAATATTCTGTAGCTTACGGGTAATTAAACTTTTAATAAATAAAAGCTTTTAAATGTTAATTAGATGGGAAATTACAATTAAAATAGCGACCTCTTAGGATTGAACTAGAGAGCCCGTCTTTTGGGAAGATTTTTTTTTCGGCAACCACTAACGTTTCAGTGGATAAATGCGAAAAAAGAGAAATATCAATTTTTGACTTCCCGCTAAGAAAATCGAAGATTTTCAAAAATTTCGGGAAGTTATTGTTTTCACCCCGATTTGCGAAAATCGAGATTCCAACAGATGACGACGTTTTGAGGTTCTAGGAAGCTATTCTGACTAAATTCAAGATGATGTCCGAATGTATGTATGGATGTATGTACGTACGTACGTATGTATGTGTGTAAATATTCTGTAACTTTAGAACGGATGAACCGATTTCGATTTTTATAAGTTTTTTTTTTTTTTAGTTTTTTTGAAATTTCTTAAAAACGACTCGATAAATCAATTTTAAAATTTGATCAACTCTAGAACTCAATAAAACGCGTCGATTGCCACCTCAACCGTTGCAATCGGTGAATTCGTTCGAGAGATATCGTTGAAGAAAAAATGGTAAAAAACGTTATTTTTCAAAAACAAAGGCATACAACCGTATTTTTGAGCTCGAAAACGTATTCTCAACAATGTTTTCGAGCTCAACGAGCTCGAAAACTGCGGGAAGTTTTGAGGCTCGCCCGCAGGGTCAACTGACAGACCGATTTTTTTGAACCGTCCTAATGACAGTATATGATCAAATATAAGAATAGATTAGTGCTCGTGGCTTTATGCATAATTATCTATGGTGATCGGATATAAATTTGTGTTCTGCATCAATGTTTGTAGCTTCATGTATGATCATCTATGATTATGACTAATCAGATGTCATTATATATGTTGATATATGGCCATATTTGAGTATTTTTACCCAAATAGTACTTAAAATTGTGTTATTCTAAGTCATATTACACACATATATAATTTTTTTTTATCTATGTTGAGTAATTTTACATATATCCTGCTACCAAACAATCCTACAAATATTGTCTTGAGAACTTAAACTTTCTTAGACCTATAAAAGAATGATTTACTCATGAAAACAAATAATTAGTAGTGAAAACATTTTAAATTTATCCGTTTTTCAAGGATTCTTCTTTTTTGTCTACACTTTCTACTTTTCCTTGTTCTTGTTTTAAGATACACATACATGAGACACTCGTAGTAGCTGTGGGAAAGTTCTCACAAGTTTAGAAGGTCGTGGGAATAGTTCGATAGATGCATCAAACTGAAATAGAGTGACAAACTTGATGGAAGAGTTTGGTAAAGTCAATTGGTACTCTCTTTGCGGCACCATGCTTGCACATCGACGTCCGTAGACTTTCAAGAAAGTAACCTTCTGTATTCCTACCTCGCCAGTGAGAGGCATAAAAACACGAAGCTAATATAAACTTTAAAAATAATAATAAAAACAATAAATGTAAATAAATAAGACAAAATGGGGTTAAGTAGGTACTAGAAAATTTTGCTCGACTTTTGAGCATATATTTGGCGAAAAATCATTGCAAATATTCCATTTAGTTTTCTTTTTAATGATTTCATATGTAGGAAATAGTCCCAAGTAGAATCCTGGCTAATGAAGATGAGTTTACAGCCATTCACTAGCTCAGCGTTACTAGCTAGCTGATACCGAGTTCACTGTTGGCTAATTATTTTTTCACGAATATTTTAGCTCACCGATATTTCGTGAGTAAACAATATTTATTATTTACAGATGGCGCTGTAAGTGAATGAAATCTTGACTTGCCATTGCCTTACGTCTGGCTCAAAATAATGGGTTATAGATGACGCAGTTTTCAAAAAAAAAAAAATAGCTCACTTTAAGCTAATAGCTGGCCATTATCTATTATTCATAGATGGCGCTTTACGAGAATGAAATTCACTCATTATTATATCATAGTTGGCTCGGAATAATTATTGACAGATGGCACTGTATTGAAATAAAACGCTGGCCCATCATTATGTTACGTTCTGGTTGATGGTTTGGCGCTTAAATATGTTATCTGAATCTGTTTTATTCAACGCATAAAGAGATAGCTAAAGAATTGTGAAATGTGCAATTGAGGTAATTTATAATGTTGTTAAGGTATTCTTAACAACAGCTTCGAGAAGGTGAGAACGAAGTTAAGTTTTGATTCTGAGCCTGACTGTTCTTGATGATTCTATATTTCAGACTGATTTCTTCTGATCAAGAAAAACTCAAGTAAATCGTGCATCGATTCATATGGAGGGGTCATTCAAGATAACGCATGTTCTCGAATGATCCATTCTAATATTTATTGAAAATACTTCATTGTTACGATCTCTCCGCTTTTGTTACTAACAAATGAATCACTTATCTATTATGCGATATCGCAGTACACGTCAGATTCTTCAATGCATAGTTTTTGTAGTTTCAACGACGAAGAATTTTGGATCAGATCCACCAGTTCTGGGTCGTTTTGTTGTGCTGCGTGGATAGCCAATGGAGTGAGAACCGTCGGCATGTCGATGGCGTTAATTCGGGATAGAGCATCAGCAACTGTGTTTTCATCACCTTTCACGTAGACGATGTCCGTTGAAAGTTGTGAGATGAAGTCCAGCTGTCTGAGTTGACGTTCTGATGCTTTATCAGCTTTTTGCTTAAAGGCATATGTTAATGGTTTGTGGTCCGTTTTTATCACAAACTTTTGGCAGTCAATTGAGTGATGAAAAAATTTAGCAGCTGCGAAGATGGCTAGTAATTCCCGGTCGTATGTGCTGTACCTTTTTTCAGTGTCACTGAATTTCCTGGAGAAAAATCCCAGGGGTTTCCAGGTGTCTCCCTCGAGTTGCTCGAGTTTCGCGCCGATGGCTGTAGAAGATGCGTCAGTGGTGAGAGCTAGAGGATCGGTCGACGACGGAAATGTCAACAACGTGGCTGGAGATAGTTCGCGTTTACAAGCCTCGAAGGCTTCGTCGGCTTCTTTGGTTCAGATTACCTTAGTTTTATCATTTTTTATTGAATGTTTCAGGTAATTGTAATGAATACGTATATATATATATATATATATATATATATATATATATATTAAGGTGTGTCAAAAAAAAAATGATTTTTTTTTTAGGTCTCATAGTCTCAAAAGTTTCTTTCAGACCTAAAAAAAATTCTCCTAAAAAATCAGTTCGATATCTCGAAAATTGAGCGGGCGGTTTACAAGTTAATTTTCCCATTTAAAATACATGTAAGAAATTTTTTTTAGTTTTTCGAGGAAAAATCAAAGACGAAAATTTTTTTTCCATTTTGAATTTCATACCCTTATAGAAAATTAAACTCCCTACAAAGATGTCCTGAATAGTCATGCTCGTAACTACAATATGAAAAAAGTTACAAGCTCCCAAAGTTAAAAAAAAAAATATTTTTTTTTTATGTATAATTATTGTTTTTACTTTTTTGTTATTGATTGGTGGTATTTTTTTTTTTTCTAATTGTAATTTGCAATCTCCTATGGGATATCTATTTTTATGCAAGAAATTATTATGTTATCATGCTCATAAAGTTAAAGAAAAAAAAATTTTTCGTATAGCAATAACTTATTTTTTAAATTATAAATTATATTTATTATAAATAAATAAATAAATAAATAAACATTTCTTGCATGAAAAAAGATTTTATATAGAAGATTGCGAATTAAAATTAGAAGAAAAAAATACTACCAATTAATAACAAAAAAGTAAAAACAATAATTATGCATAAAAAAAAAATCTGTCTATCGGTTGACCCTGCGGGCCAGCCCCACAACTTCCCGCTGTTTTCGAGCTCCTTGAGATCGGAAACAATGTTGTGAATACATTTTCGAGTTCTTCGAGCTCGAAAATACTTTTGTATGCCATTGTTTTCGAAAAAAATCGTTTTTTAGCATTTCTTTCTCTTACGATATCTCACGAACAAATTAACCGATTTTGATGGTTGAGGCGGCAATCGACACGTTTTAATAAATTTCAAGGCTGATCAGATTTTGGAATTGTTGTTCAATTGTTTCAAGGATATTCGCAAAAAACCGTATTTTACCATTCCTTTCTCCCGCGATAACTCTCGAACAAATTATCCGATTAAGATAGCTAAAGCGCCAATCGACGCGTTTTATTAAGTTCTAGAGCTGAATAGATTTTAGAGTCGATCGTATAAGTCGTTTCCGAGAAATCAATAAAAAACTAAAAAAAAAAAATTTTCTTTTTCGTAATTCGCCAATATTTTTGAGTCTACTAGATCAAATGATCTGAAATTTTCAGAAAAGTTGATGTCCAACAATTTCTTTCGATTGCCGCCTTAACCATCAAAATCGGTTAATTAGTTAAAAAGTTACAAAGAGTTTACACACACACACACACACACACACACACACACACACACACACACACACACACACACACACAGATACTCGGACATCATTCTGAAAATAGTCAGAATAGCTTCCTAGGACCTCAAAACGTTTTCGCAAATCGGGGTGACAGCAATAACTTCCCGAATTTTTCGAAAATCGTCGATTTGCTTAGCGGGAAGTTCAAAATTATTTTTTTTCGAACTTTGGGGGCTTGTAATTTTTTTTATTTTGTAGTTACGAGCATGACTATTTAAGATATTTTTGTAGGGAATTTAATTTCCTATTAGGGTATGAAATTCAAAATTGCAAAAATCATTTATTTTTGACACACCCTAATATATATATATATATATATACATATTAATGTGAGAATAGATTAATTTGCGCAAGTGCATCAGTAATATATATATATATATATATATATATATATATATATATATATATATATATATATATATATATATATATATACTTTCATTCGAATATTTAATTGAACCATGAAATAAAATCATCTATGAATACTTTTCTCACAAACTAAATTTACTAGCCCTTCCGATAACTTAACATTTGACAACTTAATTATCCAATTATCAATGATCACAAAGTAAGATGCCATGAGATATTATCTTATTACCCAGACACAACTTTAGAATAAGTTTGTCTTAATCCGAAATGTCTCAATACTCATACACTGGAATAGTTAAGCCAGTACAGTAACTCAATACACTGTACCATCTCCCTCCACGATTCACCATCTATCCATACATTTATATACCCTTCTATCTTTCTCTTGTATATTAATTCCGAGTTGTCTAATCCGGCCGAGCGCGAATCTGAAACTTGCCGGAGGTAACTTGAATTCGCCTGAGTAAATCGTCTCGCTTATCAAACTTCCGGACTACCATACAACTCATGTATATATATATATATGTATATATAATGTAGTGTTATAAGTATAAGTATCAAAAATGTTATTTTATACTTTTCGTAGCACCGGCATTTATAACTTGAAATCTGTTTCTATATTTGCATTTTCAAACAAACTATACAAAGTAGAAAAATTCTAAAAATAAACAACAACATAATAGCCAAAATAGTCTCAATGTATTCTATGTATGTTATAAAAAGTTTTTATGTAAATTTTCAACCAAACTTTATTAAATAACTTTAGACTCAAAATATATTGGAATTAAGTTTACATTTGTAATTTATTTAATATAAATATAAAAAGTTTGTTTAGTTGGCTTTGAAAATAATGTCTCCATAAAAAATACAAATAATTTTCTTTCATTCAAATTTTTTTACCATGCTTCAACTCGTAAGTTGATACAATTATTTCTCAAAGATGTACATTTTCTAAGATATACATAACAAAAAGAATATTACGTTTATCAAAAATTAATTCACGGAAAAACAGTAATTATTTTTTTAATGGTAACGTAGAAAATTTCATGATATGAATGTATAGAAATTATCCTAATGTAATTGTGAAAATAATTATAGCATAAGAAAAATTTCTAAGTTACTATTGGGATTTTTACTATTTCGACATAGGAATTATTCCTACATTATTATAGGGATTTTTATTGTGTAATCATAGGAATCAAAGTTCTTATTTGGCAAAGTAATAATTCCTATAATAGCATAGAAATTATTACTATATAGTTATGTTTACACTTTGATTAAGAAACATAATTCATATAGATTGCTGTAATACCAATCCATTTTGTTACTATATCAATCTGAATTGCAAATATATCAATACGTATTGTTAATATAAGAATACGTATTGTTGTAGCAAAAACACTGAAAGAAAAGATAGGTCTTTGGAACTAGGAAAACGCAGTAGAAAAATGTCTCAACTATTGGCAGAAGTATCAGTAACTAGAGTGTTGTAGTAAATAATAAATTATTGTTGTAGTAAATTATAAATTATTATCAGTATCGATTTTTGACACTGCACACTAGTTTTTCGTACATATTATAAATTGATGTCGATATTTTTTTGTTCTGAGTAGGGATTTAAAAGCAGTAAGTAAAAGTTAATGCTATTTATAAGCAGTTATAATAAATGTTTTTATTTATTGAGAAACAACTATTTCCGAGCAAAAGAAACATTAGATTTGCTATACAGTACAGCTAAGACCATTACAAGAACTCGAAAACTTTATATAATTATTTGAAAAAACGAGGAAACTGTATTACAAACGCTTTTAATTATTTCCGTGTTCTTTTAAAAATTTTACATTAACGATTGTTTTATGAACTAGAGTACTCTAATACTTTTTAGTTCCTGTAATAGTCTTAGCTGTATTGTATATCAAATCTAATGTTTTTTTTGCTCGGAAATAGTTGCTTCTCAATAAATAAAAACATTTATTATAACTGCTTATAAATAGCATTAACTTTTACTTACTGCTTTGAAATCCCTACTCAGAACAAAAAAATATCGAATTCTATTTAAAATATGTCAGAAAAACAAGTGTGCAGTGTCAAAAATTGATACTGATAATAATTTATAGCGAAAAAAAATTTTTTCAACTTTCAAAAATCGAAAGAAAAATAGTAATTATGAAAGGTCTACTACCGGACCGGGCTTAAAAATTGCAAAATGTATAGAAGTTTAAGATGGAAAATTTTCAAGAAAATCGAAGGATACACATAGTTTTAAAAACACGATTGAAAACTTAAAATTCAAAAATTTCAATTAAAGACACTTAAATATTTGTTTTGGATTCTTTTCTGTAAAGACCATCTAAGAACGAAAATTAAAAAAAAAAATCATTGAATTTCGACCATTACTACGAAAGTTCTGATCAAAAAACCATAAAAAGAGCGGTTTTTTTGAAAATTCTATATTTTCTGAACCATTGATCAAAAAAATCTTAAAATTTACCAGGAAGCCTCTTTTGAGAAGTACTCAAAAATACCAAAAAATTAAGAAAATCGGAAAAAACGATTTTTGAAACCGTCCGATTTGGCGTGGAATGCCCCATATATATCACTAATTCTAACTTGGGACTGATTCGCTGTGAATATTCACTGATTTGCAGTACTTTTCATTAATTCATTTTAAGAGAGAGATTTTACGTCTTTAAGTTTAAGATTCATAATCTGAAAATTTAAAATTGCTATTTTTTTTTTAAATTAAATTTAAGTTTAAATATAGTTTTTTAAAATAGTTCAAGTTTAAACTGATTTCATTGCCCTACTTAAGCTTTATTGATCTGATTTACATCAATTATCAAAAGAATCCTCACATAAATTTGTAGCTTAAAAACAATGCGTGAAAATACAATGTATAAAAAAATTATAACACATGTTCCCGAGTTGAATTGTATTTTATACATAACAAATCACGTCTACGATATGAAAACAATTTTTTCCCACACGAGAACCGAGGACTATAGAACCGAATGACATGGAATAAAAAAAAATAGTAGAAGTAGAAGTTGAGGTAAAGGCAGAAGAAGGAAAGACAAAAAAAAATACTAGAAGAAAAGATAGGGGGTGGTAAGGTTGCAGAAGACCTGGGGCAATGCCTAATGAGCATCCTGTGTAAGCATACACACAAAACTATTTCATAGTGTAGCTCTACACCTCGAAATTTATCATTCATCCCTTAGCATAATTCAAAAAGTGTAGAATAGGTGTTGAGAGAATCCCCATGAGCTAGAAGGGAGTCACGTGAAAGCTGATGAAGAAAAAGCAAAAGAAGAAGAAGAAACAAAATCACCAGAAAAGAATCGCTACTGAATCTATTGTTTGTTTGTGAAACGTCTTTTCTGTTGTTTAGCTTTATTTAACTTATTTTTAATTTTTCGCAATTATTATTATCATCTCAAGCTATACTTTGGTGACTAGTTTTTTGATCACACAAACTTGTGAGATAAAAAGTTTATTGGAATGAATAAGAATAAGAATGCAAATTGAGAATTCTAATGGAATGAAGTGAGACGAGTAAGAGAGTTTTAAAAATAGGAACGGGTAAATTGATGGTGATGAAAATATAGGATGAAAAGCTTAAGCAGGAGTAGGAGAGTTGTTGCATTATAGTATAAAAGAGAATCGAGGAAGAAAATAATTGCGAGCGCATAGTTACAACAAACTGGCAAGAAATCGATAAGGTCTTCTCTATTTTTCTCTTTTAATGTCAGAGTATCATCATTGTCTTATATATATATATATATATATATATATATATAATGTATAAGATAAGACAGAGAGTAGTTAAATGTTTTAATGTGTACATTTGTCTCTTCGAAGGATGAGGATGAGGCTATTAATTGTCGCGCATGCGCTGTTAAGAATGAGATGATTGAGGACAAATGATTGAAATGAGGACATAGCCTAAGTGATTCTGAGTGCGGTGTGTGAACTCTTTTTAGATTTAACTAAGCGAAGTCATTTTATAAGTGGTTTATAAACTCAAAATTTAATTTCTCCTTTTTGGTGATTTTGATATAATGTTAGTAGAGTTTTTGGATTCTACATATATATAAAAAGGAATTTTATCATTTTTAAACAAGTTGTCCTCCCACTAGATATATATAAACCATCTCTATAATTTATCGAAAATATTCTAATAATTATGGAAAATTAGTATTGGAACTGTTGTCAGTATGTAAGGAAATCATTACTATAATTTTATAAAAATAATTCCTATATAGTCGACTACCCGTTCTAAGCCTGGTCTAGGGGACATAGAAGAGATTGTTCTTGAAATTTTAGTCTTTCCACTACCGTGCGTTTCGTTTGATCCTCGAATACCTGTTATAAGCCTGTTTCATTTTATATGATTTTAAACGTTATGTTGACATTTTGCTATACGCCATTATCTCGATTTTTTTAAAAATTATAGTACTAGAATCTCCGCGAAATATATGTACTAAATTGTTTTCATTAATTTGTCTATTTTTTTCTATTCTTAGTTGGTTATTTTGACAATATTAATGGAGACTTATAGGGGGCTGCTTGGTACACATCTCAAAAGAGTAGAGAATTGTTGCTTTAGACTTGGTTACTGGTAATTGAGGGGGAAAGGCTTATAGAGTAGCGACAACATAAAATAGGAATGGTTCTCATACGTGTTATAAATGGTCCTCATATACTAATAGAAATGTTAAATGCATAATAAAAATGATTCTTATACATTGATATTAATCGTTCCTATATATGATAAGAAAGTTTACCATGCATTATATTAATAGCTCTCATATTCTGATGAAAATATTTTTCATGCCCGATGAAAAAGGTTTCAGTACATTGATAGAAATAGTTCCCATATAGAATGAGAAAGATTTTCATGGATAAAGAGAATGGTTTTCATACATTGATAAGCATGGTTTCCATCCATCATAAGAATATCATCCATACACAGTACAACATATTATGTTAAAATCAACATATTGTGGTCCCAGTAAGAAAATAGACCTCGGAAAATACCCCCACTACCAAAAATTTATAAACTGCGCATGCGTGCAGAAAAGTGGGAGAACTTTTAAAACATAAAACATCCAGAGTGGAAGTAAAAATCAACGACACCTGAAGTCCAATCTGTTGTTGGGATGATAATAATATGTGTGTTAGGAACAGTCGACACAATATTTGTGTTAAATTTTGACACGAAATTCGAGTTAAAATTTCAACATAAAATTCGGGTACACGTGAACTAAATTCAAAACTCTTTAAATGTCATTACACGGAGAAAAAAAACAGTAACCATTGCTGCGCAGAACAGTAATCCAGTCAATGGGCGTGTTTAGGCGAAAGATTAAGTATAGTCAAAGCATATTTTACTATACTTATTCAATTGACTAGATTACTGTTTTGCGCAGTAATGGTTATACTGTTCTTTTTCCTCCGTGTAGCAAAAACACATTTTTACTAAACGAAAAAATCCAGAGACACAGCAGTGTCTCTCGCCAAGTACACATTCAAACACATGTATGTTTGTGAGTGTGTAGCGCGAGCCTGCCGTATCTCTGTTCTGTAAACAGACCTGGTTTTGGCAGCTCCAAATTTTCAATCGCCATTAAATATTTATTTAAGCCATAAATACTTTTTAAAAGTAAAAATTATTATATATTTTATTCATATTTTACTAAATTAGTTCCTTTTCTAACAATTAATTATAAATAAACAATAATATAACATATTGAAATATGCTCATGAACAGACTTGTTGATTGCAAGTGACTAGAAGATTCACGGGTCACACCAGAAAGGGTATGCAAACGCACAAAAACGCAGATAAAATACTAATCATAATAGCGCAAGTTACGACACATGTATGCACCAACCCTCGATACTAAGTACTTTGCTTTAATATATTTTCAACGTCTAAATTGACGCGTATTAATTAAACGGGAACATAGTTAGCCCGCTATTTTCTTTGATTGATTTCTTTATTGTGCACCGATTACGGCGAATTATCTACTTAATGTATTAAAACACCTACCCTGGACGTTACAGTTAAAAATTTGGTGACAGCGGTGGGATACGCTGGTGCATTCTCTACTTTAATTTCTATGAAAAGGAAGGATATTTTATTTGGTTGTTAATAAATACAAATGATATATTAAAAATGGAGAACTTAAATCATCATCATAATATTACGGAAGCCATACTCACAAGTATGGTTGAAACGATAGCACTTCAATAAGCTATGCTTCAAGTGCCTAGTTTCGATGTCAGAAAGATACCATTATAAGCATTTTTTGAAGACGTCAAAAATAGTTATGCATATATACCAGAAGGACTAAAAGACGTCTTCTTCAAAGGTGTACGTAGTAAATTAAAAAGTACTGCATGGGACGCAGTACCCGAGTCGAAATTTGAAACCTTTCCAGAAAATTTTTTTATCTTCCTTTGCATCCAATAATTGTGTAAAATATAATTTTTCTAAATATAAATAACTTACAAAAAATTGAAATGAAATCAAAGTCATTTAATATCCAGAATTTTTTTTTTTTACATTTTTCAGGGGGTACCCTATTTTGCCCGCAATAATGTAATTTTTTTTTTATTTTAGAGAATCAGTGTCACAAGTGTATTTTTTATTTTCTTTATTATTATTCTTATCAATAGTGGACTTTCGTTTATTAGAGCTTTCTTTATTAATTGCAGCCGTAAAGGTTGACCATATTTCATTGATATTGTTGTTACCTTCTATTATCGTTGTTTATCATAAAAAAAATTGTCATAAAAAGTTATGAATAACTGGTGAAATTTTCGTTTTATTTACGGAATAACTTATTACTTTCAATTCGAATTAATTCGATACTCAAATTTGTATAGTTATTTAAACAATTTTTATAACAAATATAAATAAATAAAACATAATAAATAAATATATGATAGAATAATTAAATAACCATAAACAAGTAAATTATTTAATACACAATTTGTTATTAAGAATATGAAAATTAAATGGTATTATTTTAATTCAAGTTTTCTCTTTTACAGTATCTTCAGAACTTAATAAGGATGTACAGTAATACAAGTCCTCAATTATATTCATTTATAAATGTTGAACTTTAAGAAAAAGTGTATCGTAACATTGGAAATACAAAGTTTAGAATTTAAAATTCATCATACGCTGAATATTTAAGTCCTAACCAAAGATGAAAGAATTTATAGGACTTAATAAGTATAAATAGTTCCTTTAGATTTGAAAAAAAAAAGATCTTTTTCTGTTATAAAATCTTTAGGAGCTATTTAGTATAGAATACTCATAGGGTTTAGTTAGGTTCACTGAAAAATAGTAAATAAGAAAAAAAAAGTAACATAGAATTTAAAAAACTTATTTAGGAGTTAACGATTATTTATATTTAGGATACTTAGGTTTTAATTAGAAAGTTTAGAATTTATCCTACCAAATGATAATGAATAGTTTTTATAGGTTCTTAAAAGATGTTAAATTTCGATTTTTTAGAATCCATAGGACTTAATAAGAGTATAAAGTATGAAAAATACTTATTTAGGTCCACTTAAGAATCTCAAGTACTAAAATAGGAGCATTTAAGTATATTGAGTACTTAAAGCGAAGTTAAATTTCGACTCGGGTAGCGGACAAAACAATAGAATCAATAGATGAATTAAAAGCAGCTCTTGGAGAATACTTTTCAGTAAGAAAAACATATCCTCAATATTGTGCCGAAATACAAGCCATCCGGCTTAGAAGAGGCGAATCAGTTTCAAGTTATGATAATCGCATTAAGGGGGGGGGGGGGGGGGGGGGGGGTAAGATACTAAATTTTTTTTTCTTCCATTTTTTAAACTGAATGCATAATATCTCAAGAATATTGTGTCAAAATTTCAATTCGATTGGAGTAAAATTGACGAAGTGATCAATATTTTTATACTTGTCGGATTTTTATAACTACCCGACCCGACCATTCGTTAAGTGGCAGATGTTTCGCTCTCTGTATAATACCTAATCTAACCTCCCAGCTTTACTTATAGAAATTTCAACGTGGCATTGATGATTCAGTGTGAGGTAAGCCGATAAAATTCGCTTATCGATGTGTTATACCAGAATTTTTAGTGTTCAAAACTTTGTAGTGTTTTTTCCACAACTCACGTTTTCAAAGTCGGTGCCCCTCATAACTCCAAAACTACTGCACCGATCTTTTTGAAATTTCGAACACTATTTCTGTACATAATTTACGATGTAACGCTGGAGAGATTTTTTAAAATTCATTAATAATGTTTATTTTTTCAATGTCAAAATAATCCAATTTTCTCGCAAAAAAATCGCGTTTTTCCCCTTTAGTGTTCCAAAAAAGTGAAAAATTGAACTTTTGAAAAACCCTCCCGGCGTTACCTGAGGTAAACTATTATCTAATGAATAAACTTTGATTTTTTGATTTCAAATGATCCAGCACAAAGTTATGAGGGGCACCGCTATCCTACTTTTTGCCGAGGCAAGTCCGAGTAATTGCTGCCATTGCCGTATTTTCAAATATTTCTTCGTGAAAATTTCATAGAATATTCTTCGAATGCCATACTTTAATGTACCATTAATTTTAATAAAGAGATTTTAACTGTGTCGTTACGGACTTCCGTTTTTTGAAGTATGAATAGCTTGATTCGTTGCGAAATAATGAATTCGTAAGTTCGAACTATTCGCATACTTCTAATAACTCCATGTATTATCATATTCGATAGCGCACTGTCTGTTTTATACTATCTTATGTATCATATATGCCCATATATGGGCATATATGGTCATGTATAGACATACAGATTTTTTATTTAAAAAATTTGAGCTGACTATTACAATGACTTATAAACAGGATGTTGTAGTGCAAAAAATTTTTTTAATATCACTAACAGCATATTGATGATTATATTTTGCTTTTTCAAAAGTGATTATATTCTTCCAATCTTACGTAGCACAAGTTAACTTTGTTGTAACTGTCGGTTGCATAGCCTAGTCGTCAACGCGTCGGTCTCTCATGCGGAAGGTCCCGGGTTTGAATCCCACTAAAGCGAGTGCGGTCTTTAATAAGTCTAGCGTTTTTTTTCTGAATTAAAAATTTCCAATTCGATTAGAAATTCAATTATTCGCATATCTGCTAATCTCTGCTTTGTCAAAATAATTAAAAAAAAAAAAAAATTTTTTTTAATTTAGTTAATATTTCTATACATAGTCATTTCAAGTCATATATGGCCGTATCAAGCTATGCATGGTCATACTTGGCCAATTTTCATACATGGCCATATATGACCGTACATGGCCATGTCTGGAAAATTTCCATCCATGAAGATATATGGAGCATTCATAAATAGCCATGTATGATTCATTTTTCACGAGTAGTAAATGCGTCCTCCGTAAGAGGCGCCATCATGGCTTATGACTGTTTATTTAAATCGTTCATATAGATCTTAAAAACTACCTCAATTTGTGGGCCCTTCTGTGGCCGAGTGGTCCAAGGTGTCGGTCCATTCACACTCAAAAGGTCTCGGGTTCGAATCCAACACCCGAGTAATTATTATTTTATTCTTTTATTTAAAATTTCTCTTCAAATTTTACGATGTTCACATCGTTACTTATACTAAAGACCTTACGTTAAATACTTATGTTATTTGTCTGAAATATTATTTTTTAAATGAAATTTACAATGCTACATCGTAAAAGTTATGATTTTAAAAATTTAGTCCAGCACTACAATAATTAAAAGAAAAAATTACGATTTTATCACTAGAAAGTTTTTAATCGTTTTGAATACTTTTTAATTTTTATTGAGAATTTAGAAAGATTAAAAAACACAAAATTTTTTTTTAAATATTTTCTAATCACTTTTCTTAATCAGGGATACATGTGTGGGTACTATTTCCTACTCAGATAGGAATCATTCTTATATATGATAAAAATTCCATGTATTTATAAGTGATATGATTATTATAATTTTCAAGTAATTTGAGGGACCTGCATATTGACTCTAATTTCTTGATCATTCCCGGTTTAGCTCTGAAGGGATAGTTCTCATAATTATAGTAATATTTTTCATACTGTTTAAAAACCATTTCCGAGTGGTGTAACGTAGGAGATATGAAAAAAGTTATATTTAAAAAAAAAATTATTTAGCCGTTAGTGAAGAACATTTGCACTCTTTGATTACTTCTTCATAAAAACTAAAAATTGTTCGAATAGATTCATACACTTTATCGCTTAGATTCATAATACCTATTTCCGCTTCACTCAAAAAAAAAGCAAAGAATAATAACATTAAACTAACAAGGACTCTGCCCATGAATATCAAGTTACACTTTATTATTTTGCCAACGTTAAAAAAATGCTAACTCCACTCATATTCTTTGCTTGGTTAACTGTAATTTTTGTTGTTTTATTAAACATATACTCGTTAAATTTATTTTTCGTTCACAACACAGCATTTACTTTACCAAATTGACACGAAAGTGTTTATAAATTCAATAAAAATACAGAAATAATAGGCAACAATCTGGAAACCGGTTAACCCTACAGGCCACCCCAAAACTTCCCGCTGTTTTCGAGCTCCTTGAGCTCGAAAAGATCGTTGTGAATACATTTTCAAGCTCTTCGAGCTCAAAAATACATTCGTATGCCTTTTTTTTCGAAAAAAAAAAAAACGTTTTTTACCATGTTTTCTCCAACGATATCTCTCGAACGAATTAACCGGTTAAGGTGGCAAACTATTTTTTATCAAAAGAATAGTTAACTAAATGATTTTGCTCTACAAAAATATTTGAAATCGCCCCCAAAGACAGATTCTCTGTATAAAGTTGCGCCAAGCACACGTTTAACATTGATCTCAGGCTGCATTAAAAGTAATACTTTCACAAAAAAGTCTGAAATCACAAGAACACCAAGAAATTGAGATTTTTTAAAATTAAAAGAAAAATACTTGAACGTACTTCCCGACTAGAATTTTTTCCTGATTTGCCTGAAGTACCATAAGGACCTTGTCAGCTTAATATAAGATTTGCCTTATTAGGGCAAACCCGACGAGTTCCTTATCAGGACTTCATCAGGATATCCTTGTTCAAAAAAAATTTATTTGCCATCGGGTCGACCTGATAAGTTCCTTGTCAGGACCTCATCAGGATATCCTTATTTAAAAAAAAGTTATTTGCCATCAAGTCAACCCGACTAGTTCCTTATCAGGACCTCGTCAGAAACTCGTTATTAAAAAAAAAGTTATTTGCCATCGGGTCAACCCGACTAGTTCCTTATCAGGACCTCGTCAGAAACTCGTTATTAAAAAAAAATTTATTTGCCATCGAGTCAACCTGACGAGTTCCTTGTCAGGACCTCGTCAGGATATTCTGGTAAAAAAAAAAGTTATTTACCATCGGGTCGACCTGAGGAGTTCCTTATCAAGACTTCGTCAGGAAATCTTTATTCGAAAAAAGTTATTTGCCATCGGGTCGACCTGAGGAGTTCCTTATCAAGACCTCGTCAGGAAATCTTTATTCGAAAAAAGTTATTTGCCATCGGGTCGACCTGATAAGTTCTTTGTCAGGGCCTTATCAGGATATCCATATTCAAAAAAAAGTTATCCAATCCTTGTAAATATTTTATTTACAGATTAAAAATTAAACAAAGTATAAATAAATATTATATAAAAATCACGTCAATCATTGCAGCACGGATTTTTTACTTCTTCATCAGTTATTCTTTGATATCAGAATGAATACAATATTTACACTTACAAGATCATATATTTATGTCAGCGCAGTGGATAGCATCAAGGACTTTGAATCGGCAGGACGCAGGTTCGAGCTCAACGGTCATCGGGATTTTTTCATCAATAAAAAACATGTTTACTTCCTCTAATTAATGCTCTGAATACAATAGATAACATTTCCGACCGAATTAAAATTCTCATATTTTTTTTTCGCAATTTAATATTTTTTTTTAAATAATTACTAATGAGGCAACCCTGAAAAGGATTTGATGAGGATATCCTGGTAAGGACCTGATAAGGTAATCCTGATGAGGATTGGATAAGGATATCCTGATGAGGACCTGATAAGGCAATCCTGATAAGGACCTCATGGGCCTCAAGCGTTACATCCACATCAGTTCCTCGTCGGGATATCCTGATCAGGACCTTATTTGAAATAAGGTTAACCTGATAAGGACCTCATCAGGTCCTTCTGAAAAATTCTAGTCGGGAATTGGTGTGCGTTATGCCAATAATTAATAATTCGGTCTTGTCATATCTCTTAAATGACTCCAATTAAATAATATTTCAAATTGACTTCAACAACGCACATCAAGTACGTTCAAGTATTTTTTTTCTATTTTTGAAAATTTCAGTTTCTTGGTGTTCTTGTGATTTCAAACTTTTTTGTGAAAATATTACTTTTGATGCAGCCTGAGATCGATGTTAAACGTGTACTTGGCGCAACTTTATACAGAGAATCTGTTTTTGGGCGCGATTCTTAGTTTCTGCGGCCAAAATGGGGTATCCCCTAAAAGAGGTGAAAATTTTTTTTTATTTTAACGTCGGGTTTTCCCACTTAGGTCCCACACAGAACCCAATTGAGAAAAATGAGAATAATTTTTTTATTTTCACGTTGAGATTTCCCACTTAGGTCCCACGCATGCCCCAATTAGAAAATATTGACGAAAATTTTTCATTTTTACATTAGGATTTTCTACTTAGGCCCCACTTAGAACCCAGTTAGGAAATACTGACCATAAATTATTTTATTTCTGTTTGGGATTTCCCAATTGGGTTCTGTTTGGAGGCCCTCATAAGGATTTTCATATTATTAGGCCCCAATAAGGTCCAGATACATACACTGGGCGATCCCAATGCAATTTCTAATCGGGTCCCTTTTTTTTAAATTTTCAATTTTCATAGCGGGAAATTAAAAAACACTTTTTTACAATTCTTTCGTCGGCGGTATCTCTCGAATGGATTATCTGATTGAGACGTTTTTGGCGGCAATCAAAAGCTTTTACCGAGTTCTAGAGCTTATTAGATATTGGAATTGATCGATAGAACAGTTTAAAAAAAATTCGAGAAAAACAAAAAAACAAATTTTTCGTATTTCTTTAATATTTCCGAATTTATGTTATTCAATGATCACAAATTTACGCAAAATCTGTTTGAACGAACTCTTTCTAATGCTGCAAGAACCATCTAGCTCTGTCAATTAATTAAATAGATATGAGAGGCTTACACACACACACACACACACACACACACACACGCGCACGCGCGCGCACACACACAGACACCTCTGAAAACCTCAGAATAGCATCCTAGGAGCTTCATGCGTCGACATCTGATGAAAACTCAATTTTTGAAAAACGGACTAAAACCAATAACTTCTCGAATTTTCGAAAATTTGCAATTTTCTTATCGGGAAGTTCATAAAGAGTGAACAGTATATACTGTCAAATTGTTTTATTGTCACATAAATTGTTCATTTTACATTATCACAAAAAAATTTGAAACATGAAGAAAATATTGAAACAAGAGTAAATAATGTACAGTTACGCCAGTAAATAAACCGAGCAAAAAAATAAGCGAATAATAGAAAAAAAAGTAATCAATAAATAAATATAAATTAAATTGAAATAGAATCTCACAAGTAATTTGTTTAGTAGAATTAATTTAAACTCTTAAACCATTTTGATGGTTTTTATCCAAACGCACAACGTTACAACTTTATCAGGTTCGATCAGGGCTCTTGGATTGCTTTTAAATAGGAATATATATATATATATATGTACATATATATATATATATATATTACTGGAGTAGTCATAGTTGAATTTCCAGGAATTCCTTTGTAACGAGAATTCGAGATCACCGCGAACCCAAGCATAATGTTTAATCGTTATAAACAATTGTATGGGTTCTATTGGATTGTAGTAAAAGCATGAATGTGGTAGAACAGTAGTATAGTTATCGTGTATTGCTAGATTCTCATACTCTTTTTTTACTATTTTAATAGCAACAAAGAGTTTACTAGATCTACGTATCTATTTCTATTTATTTGTATGTATGTTGTATATTTGTTTGGAAGACATGTATGTGTATAAGTTGTTGTTTGCGTGTATGTCCTTTGAGTTTTAGTTCAGTTCACTTTAATTCAACTTTTATACGGATTGTTTAACTATTTGAGATAAATGGTATTTTTTTGCTGGCTTGTCTTTGCTATTATTTACTTTTTTTCTGTTTTCTCATTTTTTATTTTGTGGTGAACAAAATAGATTGAATTCAAGGGAATTTGTTTTCGTTTATAAGAGAAATGAGACCAAGTTTTAGGTGGAAATGTACTGCGATTGATGGGATCGGTATTTCTGACAAATAATGAGTTGTCTTTGTGGTATAAATTGTGCTAAGTTATTGGCTGATTTAAGTTTAATTTAGTTGCTGTTGTTTATTAACTTAATACAATAAAATGATATCATGATGTTCACTTCTTTTTTGTATTTATAAGAAGTACAATTATATTCATCAAATTTTATAAAAGATGTGATGGAATAGCTCACGTTTCGACCAAATAGTTCCGGTGACGAGTGGTGCGACTGAAGAGTTTGAGCGCCAGTGAGTTGTTATTATTTAACCCTAGAACTACAAACTCATTATTTTTTTACCTGTAAATTGCGAACCGGGATAAGTATTTACCCCACGGGATTTTTCGCTCGTAAAATCGTTCTGAAGGAAGTAATCTGACTTTTAAGTCCATGAATTTTTTCGTTTCTTTTATGCCAAAGTGAATGGTAAAGAGTAAATTCAATTTTATCAAGATTTAGTTGGTTAAAAATCGATTTAAATAGCTGAAAGTGCTGAAAAATGATTAAACCGTCATTTAACAAACAAAAATTTATAACTATTTTTCTAAACAACCGATTTTCAAATTTTAAGCGTGATTTTAAAGAGCACACATAGGGCTATGAGGAAAAAATTACCATCACGTTGTTTTGCCAAAAAAGTCTATTTATTTGGGACTTTGAAAATACAAAAAAGACCATTCGGCAGCCGAAATGGAAAGTAGATTCTTCAATTAATCGATATAAAAAGTTAGTTTTATACATACATATCTTGTTAGTGTATAGATACATGTTAGTGTATAGTTATGACATAAAATTAGACTCGTTTTCTAAGAGTGAGGGTAAAAAAGGACAACGATTATTTTCGATAGAGAACTTCAGATAGTTGATTTGACATAACATTATATAGATAATGTACCAAACTAACCTTCACATAAATAAAATATTGAAAATTTAATTAGTATGAGATCGTAATTGAAATCGCTGATACCATGGCAAGACCAGTTATAATTATAGGACATATAGGTACGATTGAAACATTATAAATAATAAAAAAAATACTTTTAAAATATAAAATAGCTGTGAAATTTACAGGTTATTTCGTTCACAATAAAATACACGTGACAAAATTGTATTATAATGGTAAATGCATAAGTTATGTGGAATGAAAACCATATTTTCAACATTTTTTGATTTCATTAAAAATTTCAAAGCTAACAAATTATTGGAAGAAATGGTCAAAACATGAAGCTTAAGGTCATACATTAAAGCTTATTAGACAAGCTTTCAGATAATTATTACGTAAATTGTCTATGAATGTTAGTTTTGAAGTTATATAAGCTTTAACAGTGATTGAAAACTGATTTTTGCGAAAAATCATGAAAATTTTAAACAGCCATAATTTCAAAACTATTCAAACGATTCAGCCCATATTTGAACTTGATCAAGGTAATCGCCTATAGACTAAGTGTAGAAAATTTCATTAAGATCCGATAAGGACTGTGGGCGCTATTGTAATGACAAGACCAGTAATAATCATCGGGACTAGAGGTCATAACTAATAAAAGGAATACTTTAAAATATAAAATAGCTGTGAAATTTACAGGTTATTTTGTGCACAATAAAATGCAACTGACGAAACTGGATTATAGTGGGACAAGCATAAATTATGTGGAATGAAAACCATATTTTCAACATTTTTTGATTCCATTAAAAATTTCAAGGCTATCAAATTATTGGAAGAAATGGTCTAAATATAAAGTTTAAGGTCATAAATTAAAGCTTATTAGTCAAGCTTTAAAATACTTATTGCAGAAATTATCTATGAGTTTTAGTTTTAAAGTTATATGGACTTTAAAAGTGATTAAAAAGTGATTTTTTCGAAATATCGTTAAAATTTCAAGCAGCCATAACTTCTAAACTAATCGACCGATTTAGCCCATCTTCGAACTAGACCGTGGTATTAACACAAAATAAGTGTAGAAAATTTTATTTAGATCGGATAAGAATTGTAGACGCAATCGTGTCCTCAAAAATCCGTTGTATAACATAAATATATATATATATGTATATAAATATATATATATATATATGTATATATACATGCATATATAAATTTTTTAACGAGTGGTATTTCTGAACTCTACTCAACTAATTATGATAGTTTATGACGAAATTCTTTGAAAACTTAACCATGAGGACAAATACAATAGTTAGATTTTAAAAAAAACCTACCTAAAAATTGGGAATCTAATCAATGGAAAAATCGAATAAAAATCCATGAAATATTGGTTTTCAAGAAAATATTTCGGTTTCTGTTATGGAAAATGTGAAAAAAAGAGAAATCTAATACATGTAAAAAATGTGTAGAAGCACAGTTACGATTTGACTTATTAAAATACAGTCGATTGCTATGATTCTATGGAAATCTCGGATTCCGTCAAAGTTTTCGCCAGTGAATCGGCGCTTTTCAAATTGTATCTTTTCGCCATCATCTGCCGAAAAAAATGGAATGCATATCAATTTTTTGTTATTTTTAGTGTATGGGTACTTAAAATATGAAAATCGTCACCGAAAATTATGCCTCTTATGTTTTTTTGTAAAATAAGGTTATAATACGTGAATTAAATTTATTTTATTAAGAAAGAGAAAAATAACTTATCTGCACAAAACACTAATGGGAACTACAAACCGGGGTAGATATCAACCCCACACAAGCTTAACGTCTTCAGGCCGTCACAGTAAACAAGAAACTGAAGCGTCTCGTGACCTTAGCCCATTGTTAAAACCTTGAACTAAATTATGGTATCGGTCTTCAGTCAATTATGTCACTGACTAACTTAAAATCATACTTCAAAGTTTACCTGAGGTACATATCTACCCCGATTTGTCATTCTAGGGTTAAATGAATGAAACTAATAAATTAATTTTCTAATTTATTTTACTCAGGGTTTAATCCGTTTGTCAGACGACATGTGAATGTTACTGTTATGAAAAAGTTGAATAAAAATAAACAATACTAATAATTATAGATTGATTACTATAAGGTATTAATATAACTGTTGAACCTGAATTAAAAATACTATAGTATCAGTTATATTAAATAAATATATTAATGATAAAACTTTTTAAAATATGATAAGATGTCATTTTGTTCCGTCCAAATAGTTCTGGCGACAAGAAGCAAAATTTGACACGTTGGACGCCTGTGGGCAGAGCTCACTATAAGAATAAAAATAACTAACAAACTTAGCATCATATTTGTTTTGCTCACGGCTTAAAATTTGTTACAAAACGTCCTCTACAATAAATCAAATAATTACGACAAAATATCAGCACAAACAACTTAACATTTCCGCTCATTAAAAGTTATTCTTTCATTAAAAAAAATATAAAAAAAATCAAGGACCTATTATTTTGAATCCAAAACTATATTAATTGTAACCTTCCTCTTTGTTAAATAAAACTAAAAAATTGTAAAACCAAAAATACTTTGATAACTTCTTTGCGAGCAGCATCTGTAATTAACTAAGCTCATTAAAACCACAATAACTCATCAACTGATCATCAGTTTCACTTCTCGCACTCAAACAACTCACAATAGAACACTTTCAACCAAACTATCCTTCTTCCACCAAAAAATTTTCATCATTAACTCCAAACTTTATGCTAAAAAAAAAGAGAAAAAAAATACTTGGCATTCATCTCCTCTACAATCCACTAACTCCCTCTCTGGGTCAGAACTCTACATTTTCTATTTATCCAATTTATTTTTCTACTTTCTCACGAAGAATCTCCTTAACAATAGCTTATACAGCACACACACAGCGCACAGTACCCAGTTTCGCAAGCTAATTAAACTTATTCCTTCTTTTTTCATTCCCTTCCCCCAATTGAAAACTCCTCTGCATATAGTCCTTAGAAAATCCCCTTTCAAACAAGTTTATCGTACGGGTCGATTTTTCATCGATGCAAACACCGCCTCGAAAATTATTGTCATCTCTTTTATACAACTTTCCATCAACTTATCTCAACTTTCATCAAAAATATATAAATTCTCCTAATAAAAATACGGGTACAAAAAAGTGAATTCAAGAGAATAAATAAATAAATAAAAAAAGTAACGTAGCATGTCAAGAACTCATCTGAAAGAATAAAATTCATTCGTTTATTTGTTCATTCTTATTCATCCAAAAGACAATAAAAGTAAAAAATATTGTTCCATTTTTTGTCTTTTTATTTCTAACTACATTACTGAAATACAGAGTACAAAATACACTTTTAGAATAGCAAACACAAGGGAGATGATATATATTTAACATAGTAATAGGAGTAGGCATCAGTTTTGAAGCAGCTTCAAATCCGTGAGTAAGAATCCGGCACTGAGGATGAGCCGGAAATCTGGAACCCGCGGTGGCGATAAACCTCACACTCCCTTTCCCACTTCTCCCTTTACCTACTGTACTCAGTCTACACTCTCACTGACTCTATTCTCGTTCTTTCTATACCCACGAAATCTACCCCTGTCTGTTTTTGCCCCGATCGCTACTAACTTTCCTCTCCCCCTTCATCTCTACTCTCTTAAGCCCTCTCACTCTTAACCTGGAGTATCTCTTTCTGGCACTACTCTATGCTAGCTGTAGAGAGTCCTGAAGCTCGCAATCATTAGACGATGCCAGCACTCTATCCCTCGTAACATAAAGCGGATTTCACTGCTAAGCAGATGGAAATGCAGGCGATGCGAATGCAGTAATGCACCTATGTGCATTACACACGAAAGTAACGTCCCAACTACTGCGTTCACCCACTCAACGTCCTCGACGTTGTTCACTGTATGTGTGTATCTATCTATCTATCTATCTATCTATCTATCTATCTATCTATCTATCTATCTATCTATCTATCTATCTATCTATCTATCTATCTATCTATCTATCTATCTATCTATCTATCTATCTATCTATCTATCTATCTATCTATCTATCTATCTATCTATCTATCTATCTATCTATCTATCTATCTATCTATCTATCTATCTATCTATCTATCTATCTATCTATCTATCTATCTATCTATCTATCTATCTATCTATCTATCTATCTATCTATCTATCTATCTATCTATCTATCTATCTATCTATCTATCTATCTATCTATCTATCTATCTATCTATCTATCTATCTATCTATCTATCTATCTATCTATCTATCTATCTATCTATCTATCTATCTATCTATCTATCTATCTATCTATCTATCTATCTATCTATCTATCTATCTATCTATCTATCTATCTATCTATCTATCTATCTATCTATCTATCTATCTATCTATCTATCTATCTATCTATCTATCTATCTATCTATCTATCTATCTATCTATCTATCTATCTATCTATCTATCTATCTATCTATCTATCTATCTATCTATCTATCTATCTATCTATCTATCTATCTATCTATCTATCTATCTATCTATCTATCTATCTATCTATCTATCTATCTATCTATCTATCTATCTATCTATCTATCTATCTATCTATCTATCTATCTATCTATCTATCTATCTATCTATCTATCTATCTATCTATCTATCTATCTATCTATCTATCTATCTATCTATCTATCTATCTATCTATCTATCTATCTATCTATCTATCTTAGCTTTCTTAGCTTTCTTAGCTTTCTTAGCTTTCTTAGCTTTCTTAGCTTTCTTAGCTTTCTTAGCTTTCTTAGCTTTCTTAGCTTTCTTAGCTTTCTTAGCTTTCTTAGCTTTCTTAGCTTTCTTAGCTTTCTTAGCTTTCTTAGCTTTCTTAGCTTTCTTAGCTTTCTTAGCTTTCTTAGCTTTCTTAGCTTTCTTAGCTTTCTTAGCTTTCTTAGCTTTCTTAGCTTTCTTAGCTTTCTTAGCTTTCTTAGCTTTCTTAGCTTTCTTAGCTTTCTTAGCTTTCTTAGCTTTCTTAGCTTTCTTAGCTTTCTTAGCTTTCTTAGCTTTCTTAGCTTTCTTAGCTTTCTTAGCTTTCTTAGCTTTCTTAGCTTTCTTAGCTTTCTTAGCTTTCTTAGCTTTCTTAGCTTTCTTAGCTTTCTTAGCTTTCTTAGCTTTCTTAGCTTTCTTAGCTTTCTTAGCTTTCTTAGCTTTCTTAGCTTTCTTAGCTTTCTTAGCTTTCTTAGCTTTCTTAGCTTTCTTAGCTTTCTTAGCTTTCTTAGCTTTCTTAGCTTTCTTAGCTTTCTTAGCTTTCTTAGCTTTCTTAGCTTTCTTAGCTTTCTTAGCTTTCTTAGCTTTCTTAGCTTTCTTAGCTTTCTTAGCTTTCTTAGCTTTCTTAGCTTTCTTAGCTTTCTTAGCTTTCTTAGCTTTCTTAGCTTTCTTAGCTTTCTTAGCTTTCTTAGCTTTCTTAGCTTTCTTAGCTTTCTTAGCTTTCTTAGCTTTCTTAGCTTTCTTAGCTTTCTTAGCTTTCTTAGCTTTCTTAGCTTTCTTAGCTTTCTTAGCTTTCTTAGCTTTCTTAGCTTTCTTAGCTTTCTTAGCTTTCTTAGCTTTCTTAGCTTTCTTAGCTTTCTTAGCTTTCTTAGCTTTCTTAGCTTTCTTAGCTTTCTTAGCTTTCTTAGCTTTCTTAGCTTTCTTAGCTTTCTTAGCTTTCTTAGCTTTCTTAGCTTTCTTAGCTTTCTTAGCTTTCTTAGCTTTCTTAGCTTTCTTAGCTTTCTTAGCTTTCTTAGCTTTCTTAGCTTTCTTAGCTTTCTTAGCTTTCTTAGCTTTCTTAGCTTTCTTAGCTTTCTTAGCTTTCTTAGCTTTCTTAGCTTTCTTAGCTTTCTTAGCTTTCTTAGCTTTCTTAGCTTTCTTAGCTTTCTTAGCTTTCTTAGCTTTCTTAGCTTTCTTAGCTTTCTTAGCTTTCTTAGCTTTCTTAGCTTTCTTAGCTTTCTTAGCTTTCTTAGCTTTCTTAGCTTTCTTAGCTTTCTTAGCTTTCTTAGCTTTCTTAGCTTTCTTAGCTTTCTTAGCTTTCTTAGCTTTCTTAGCTTTCTTAGCTTTCTTAGCTTTCTTAGCTTTCTTAGCTTTCTTAGCTTTCTTAGCTTTCTTAGCTTTCTTAGCTTTCTTAGCTTTCTTAGCTTTCTTAGCTTTCTTAGCTTTCTTAGCTTTCTTAGCTTTCTTAGCTTTCTTAGCTTTCTTAGCTTTCTTAGCTTTCTTAGCTTTCTTAGCTTTCTTAGCTTTCTTAGCTTTCTTAGCTTTCTTAGCTTTCTTAGCTTTCTTAGCTTTCTTAGCTTTCTTAGCTTTCTTAGCTTTCTTAGCTTTCTTAGCTTTCTTAGCTTTCTTCTTAGCTTTCTTAGCTTTCTTAGCTTTCTTAGCTTTCTTAGCTTTCTTAGCTTTCTTAGCTTTCTTAGCTTTCTTAGCTTTCTTAGCTTTCTTAGCTTTCTTAGCTTTCTTAGCTTTCTTAGCTTTCTTAGCTTTCTTAGCTTTCTTAGCTTTCTTAGCTTTCTTAGCTTTCTTAGCTTTCTTAGCTTTCTTAGCTTTCTTAGCTTTCTTAGCTTTCTTAGCTTTCTTAGCTTTCTTAGCTTTCTTAGCTTTCTTAGCTTTCTTAGCTTTCTTAGCTTTCTTAGCTTTCTTAGCTTTCTTAGCTTTCTTAGCTTTCTTAGCTTTCTTAGCTTTCTTAGCTTTCTTAGCTTTCTTAGCTTTCTTAGCTTTCTTAGCTTTCTTAGCTTTCTTAGCTTTCTTAGCTTTCTTAGCTTTCTTAGCTTTCTTAGCTTTCTTAGCTTTCTTAGCTTTCTTAGCTTTCTTAGCTTTCTTAGCTTTCTTAGCTTTCTTAGCTTTCTTAGCTTTCTTAGCTTTCTTAGCTTTCTTAGCTTTCTTAGCTTTCTTAGCTTTCTTAGCTTTCTTAGCTTTCTTAGCTTTCTTAGCTTTCTTAGCTTTCTTAGCTTTCTTAGCTTTCTTAGCTTTCTTAGCTTTCTTAGCTTTCTTAGCTTTCTTAGCTTTCTTAGCTTTCTTAGCTTTCTTAGCTTTCTTAGCTTTCTTAGCTTTCTTAGCTTTCTTAGCTTTCTTAGCTTTCTTAGCTTTCTTAGCTTTCTTAGCTTTCTTAGCTTTCTTAGCTTTCTTAGCTTTCTTAGCTTTCTTAGCTTTCTTAGCTTTCTTAGCTTTCTTAGCTTTCTTAGCTTTCTTAGCTTTCTTAGCTTTCTTAGCTTTCTTACTCAATTTCCGATTTGGGTAATATACCGGGTCACCCACTTGTAATTTAGGTGGCTCTTTAAATCCCTGATTATGGTATACGGCTTGTTCTTTACTCTCTAACCTCATTACGTCTTCAATTCTATGACGTAATTGATCAAGACGATTAACCCGATTACGCCACATAGTATTGTCAAAATCGAGGTCATCTATTTCGAATCCAGTCATTTTACCCGACAACCGTGGTTCTTTGCCATGAACCAAGTAATATGGTGACATATGTAACGAGGCATGATAACTACTATTATAAGCGAGTTGAAATTCACCCAAGTGTTCATCCCACGACGTCTGGTCTTTCGAAATAAATGCACGCATCATTGGCTTAAGGGTACGCTTAATTCGCTCAACCGAATTACTCTGGGGATGCGTGATCGCGGTAGGTACTGATTTTACTCTTGTTTCTTTTAAGTAATCTTTAATCTCATGATTGATAAATCCTTTACCATTATCTGTGATTAAAAACAGAGGGTATTCCCAACGTGAAAAAACACGACGCAAACTTTTCTTGACATTTAATCCAGTCTGCTTATGAAGTCTAAAGACCTCAATGAAGCACGTGTATAGGTCTTGTACAATTAACACGTACTGATAACCGGCTTTTGATCGCGGAAATGGGCCAGTCACGTCGGCAGCGACTACGGC